>ML849557.1:12254-32727 GCA_009831015.1 Picea engelmannii
AAGTTATGATTATTTCAAGTTAGGGTTTTTGACTAATCCAAAACTAGTCATGGTTGAGACAAGCAGTTGATGAGTTGGCACATACATGAGGTGTATAGTTGATGATTTTGGTACATATTGATGAGTCATTGTTGATTAGTAGTTTAAACATGATTTGTATATACTTGGTACATGGTTGGATGCACTTGTTTATGGTACAGGTTTATTATAAGTTGTTTGGCACAGGTTGGTGCATGGTTGATGCTCTTGTTTATGGTACAGATTGATATCTGTTGAGGATTGTTGCCTCATATTAGTTGGAGATGAGAATGCAAGATGAGTCTTGCATATAGAGCTGGTGCTCTTGTAGATTTGTACTCTATTTAGTTGTTTCTGATAAACCCCAAGGATTGTAGTCCGTAATAAAAAGAAAATTCTACATACATCTTGTGTTCTTTGTGTTCATTGTGGTGATGAATTGTTGAAGATATATTGTTGATATGTTCTCACATATAACTGGTTATAAATGACAACAATGGGTAATGAATAAATTTTGAATGCTAATTGATGAGTGTTTTTGCAAGAGGGAAGTTTTGGGAAAAAGAGCCCCACACTCATTCACCCCCCCTCTAAGTGTGGTAGGTGTGTCCAACAGTTTCCCTGAGGTTCATCTCTTCCTTACAACTACAAAAGAGCATGTGAAAGGGGTGTAATATTTATGCGATCCTTGCGTTAAATGAGAGGGGATTAACGAAAGGTTTAGAACACCTTACAGTGGTGAGAGAGTTTGAGGATGTGTTTTCGCAGGAGTTACCTGGGATGTCGTCGGACAGGGAATTGGAGTTCACTATAGACCTAAAATCGGGAACTGAACTGATAGAAATAGCACCTTATCAGATGTCGACCCTGGAATTACAAGAGTTAAGAATGAAACTAAAGGAATTGTTGGACTTGGGACTGATACGTCCAAGTGTGTCACCGTGGGTTGCACCTATTATTTTCATTTGAAAGAAGGATGGGTCATGGAGGCTCTGCATTAAATACTGTCAATTGAACAAGGCCATGATCAAGAATCAATATCCGTTGCCAAGGATTGATGATCTATTCGATCAAATGAAGGGCGCGATGGTCTTCTCAAAGATCGATTTGCAATCAGGGTATCACTAGTTATGGATTAAGGAAGATTATGTCCCTAAGTGCGCATTTAAGATGAGGTTTGGACATTATGAGTTTATTGTTTTACCGTTTGGACTGACAAACGCCCCAGGGGTATTTATGAGTTTGATGAACGTAGTGTTCTGCGAGTACTTGGACCGAACACCCCATTCTCCGGTGAAGGTATCGTTGTGGATCCAGCGAAGGTCGAGGCCATTATGGAATGGCCTATGCCGATGAATGTCCTAGAAGTGCATAGCTTTATGGGTTTAGAAAAATACTATCGACGGTTCGTCAAGGGGTTTTTGAAGATAGGAAATCCGATCACAGAATTGCAGAAGAACAAAAAGAAGTTTGTTTGGACCGAGAAATGCACGGAAGAATTTCAGAGGCTCAAGGAGTTGTTGACAACAACATCGATACTAAAGGTCCTTGACATGGACGTGGACTTCTTGGTATCCACTGACACATCCAAGGAAGGCTTAGTCGGAGTCTTCATGCAAGAAGGACAAGTGATCGCTTACATCTCAAGGAAACTGAAAAGGCATGAGGAGAACTACATGATGTAGGATTTGGAGTTGTTATCCATCATATATTCCTTGAAGGTTTGAAGACACTACCTTGTTGGATGAAAATTCTAACTAAAGACTGACCATTGTGGACTACAACACATATTTACGAAAAGTGACCTGAACAGGCGACAACGGCGTTGGTCGGAATTGCTTAGCGAGTACGACTTTGAGATTACTTACATAAAAGGAACATTGAAATGAGTGGCGGATGCATTAAGTTGGAGACCATGCATATTTTCGTTGTCGCCTCTTCAGACGAATCTGCATGAAAAGATTCTAACTTTATAGCGTATTGATGACTGGTACAAAGAGGTCAAGGGTTTTATCGGACAAAACACAATGATGGTACCACAATTTGAAGGGATTTAGTTTGATAGCGATGGATTATTGAGGTTTAAAAATTAGATCTACATACCGCCGAATGAAAAGTTGAGGATGTTGATCCCGAGCAAGGCTCATAGCGCAGTTTACATGTCTCACCCAGGAATCACGAAGATGAGGGTAGACCTTAAACCCTTATTCTTCTGGAAGGGAATGAAGGAAAACATAGTCAACTATGTGGCCAGATGTCTAGAATGTCAACAGGTAAAAGCTAAACATAGACGCCCAACAGGATTACTACAACCACACACTATTCTGGAATCAAAATGGGAGGTTATTTCGATGGATTTTATTGTTGGATTACCACTGATGACAAGGAGACATGACTCGATTTTCATAGTAGTAGACACTCTGACGAAGAGTGCTCACTTTATTTATGTGCATATGACGTATTAGGCACCTAACATAGCTAGATTTTTCATCAATAAGATCGTGAGGCTCCATGGTGTGCCTAAGAGGATTATATCCGATCGAGGATCGGTGTTTACTAAACGATTTTGGATGAGTTTCCAAGAGGCCTTGGGAACCCAACTTAAATTTAGTACTGCGTATCACCCAGATACTGATGGGCAGACCAAACAAATGAACCAAACCTTGGAGGACATGTTGTGCATGTACGTGATGGAGCAACAAAAACATTGGGAAGAATTATTTCCACCAGTGGAGTTCGCTTACAACAACAGTTACCAGAGCACCATTAAGATGGCGCCTTTCGAGTTTCTTTACGGGCGACCATGTCGGATGCCTTTGAGTTGGGATCGGCTTGAGGATAGGGTCCCAATGGGACCAGAAGTGATCCAAGAAATGGAAGAGAAAATGCAAACAATAAGACAAAGGATTAAAGAAGTGTAGGATCGACAGAAGAGTTATGCTGATGTGCACCGTGTTGACCATAGTTACGAGGTCGACGATCGAGTATTCTTGCGGGTTAAACCACATAAAAGTTTGATCAAGTTTGGGAAGGGAGATAAACTCTCTCCTAGGTTCATGGGACCTTTCGAGATTGTGGAGAGAAAGGGGCCCATGGCCTATCAACTAGCCTTGTCTGATTCTTTGAGGCACATGCACGATGTTTTTCATGTATCTGTTTTGAGACATTATATTAGTGATCCTACACATGTTATTGACATGAGTTCCTTACAGGTGATGGACGAGGGGGTGCTCACAGCTGAGCCGATCCACATTTTGGATCATCACGTGTGACAGCTATGACATCGAACGATAGAGAAGGTCAAGGTTGATTGGGACAATTATAGTCTGCACTCGGTGACCTGGGAGGACGCATATCATATGTGACAACAATTTCCATTTTTGTCTGATAGATAGACATATGATACTGTGATACACTTTATTTCAACATTTATACTGTGAAACTTCAGGACAAAGTTTAGACCAAGAGGGGGTGTATGTAACATCCCGCTCTGGTGCACTGAGCGAACTTATTTTTTTAGGACACTTGCTCGCAAGTGATCTGGATTACTATGCTATTAAAACTTTTGATTTTGATTATGAGGCATTATGGGTTGATGACATGTTGATTTAATGCATTGACATAGACAGGTGCTATTGACTCGGTTTACTGAGTGTGCAGGATTTTGGACCTCAAGGATGTAGAGGCATCAATGGAACCCCTTGGACTTAGGATCAAGTCAGGGAGTGTACCATTGGGGTTTGATTGTTTCACTATGATATTAGTGCATATGATTAGATGATATGATATGGATATGTTCTGTCATGATTTGTTGATGATGCAGGCTGACGATAGCTTGTCGACCAGAATCACATGTGGAGTAAAGGGGTCATGCATGACTACCAGAGAGGTTGAGGGAGAGGTGTGGACAACAACCCTGCCACAGCCTACTAGCACTCCCAACGTGGCTCGAATTGTAGGTTAACGTTTACCTAGTTTGAGAGGACCCACGATGTCATGAGGGCAGACTGCGATAGTCGCTCACGATGATTCTAAGGGGCGCGCAATAATGTAGGGGGCTTATTCCTTAGAGGCCCTTAGTCTTCCACAAGCTCACCTAGTGGAGTATTGACTCCAGGGGTTATTGATGCCTACCAAGTCACTCAAGAGGTGAGTGGCACCCTTGGAGCACATAGTGCATCTTGAAGGGCACATCGCGCAAGGGAAATAGATTAAGGTGAGTGGCACCCTTGGAGAACCTAGTACGTCCTGAAGGGCACGATGCATTGTTGATGATAGAGGAATGAACCTATATGGCCTTAGGATGAATAATGTGTTAAGAAATTTTAAAACAAATTCCCTAATTAAATGTTTCCCTGTACGAAAATTTAAGGTTTAAGTCTAAACTATGTTAGTGGTAAAAATTTATCGCTCTATAAAAAAAAAATAACAATAATAATAATAACAATAAAAACCACATAATAATAATTATGACCTTCGTTAAATCTTGTAACAAGAAGGGAATAAGAAATTTAATTTATTCATTAAAAAAAAAAACTTTGGAATAAAATTTAAAAGAAAAGGGGAATTAATGGTTTTATTATTTTGATAATTTTAAAATACTAATTAAGTGAGAAAAGGGAAAAAGGGTTAATTTCCACACCTGCCTTTTTGAGTTCTAATTAAAAAGGGGAAAGAGGGAAAATCTAAAAAATTAGGAAACAAGGAAAAGAGGTAAACATAAAAAGGGGAAAAGGGGAACATAAAGGAAAAAACGGAAAGTCAAACTTAGAAAAAGTATCTACCATTTAAGAGCTTTCTAATTTAAACTGAACTAGCAATTTAATAATAGGGAAAGCCATTAAAACCTGTAAGAGAATTTGGGGACACCTAGGAGTGATTCTAGGAGTAACTCTAGGTGGGTGAGGGAAATAAAGATAATTAATTAATTAAAGAAATTAAATTATGGAGGACTGTAGGGGATGGGGAACACTTGTATGGAGAGGAATTTTTAGGAATTTATTTTTAAAACTTTAATGAAATGAGATTTTAGGAAAGAAAGGAAGTTCAAAACTCTATATAATGAAGGAAGGAGAAGGATGAAGGTTCTTTTTCTTTTTGCATAACATTACGCTGTAGAAATATCTACTTGACTGAATTAACTTATGGGAGTTGGGATACTCAGCTTGGTGAGGAGTGGTAGCTCGGCCTTGCGAGGTGAGCTGGGAGGTAGTCGAAATATCTGGATATTGAGTGTGTGGCCCCTTTGTGGCTTAGGGGGCTAAGGGGGAAGAATATTACCCCTAGCATTGGTTGGGAGGTACCGGTGAAGTCTCGACGGTCGACGAGCGGGAGTTGCATGGAGAACGCGGGACGTCATTCAGAGTGGGCGATCAGGCAATGGTAAATCTCTTCATTTTTGTATGGTAGAATCTATTAGGACTCATGCTTGGATTTTCTTATTTAATGGAAAATAAAAATGATGTTTTTTTTTAAAATTGCTGACTAAAACTTTCCTTAGCCTAGCTTGATGGTTGTTGACTCCCATTGCCTTCGTTTTCCTACATGTCTTGACAACCTTGTTGTGTTGATTGTGACCTTTGTGGTTCTTTATCCTTCATCCCTAGCTCACCAGTCCTCGCCTGAGTAGTTGGTCAGGACGCTGATCTACGGTCGTCGCCTTAGCATTAAAAGACCTATGGATCTCAATGCCCTACTTTTCTGTGTGAGGATGATGAGAAAAGGATGAACCTGTTAGCCGGCTACCCTTGATGTTTGTCACTGGCTGATTGTTGATTCTGCCATCTGGCAATGACCTCAATGTGTGGATTATCTTGTGTCCTGGTTGGTTTTCTCTATGCCTTGACTAATAGAAACCCCAACAATCATTCCATGACCTTTCCCATAATATCCTTGCGTTCTCTTACTATTTTCTACGTTGTATTGGGGTTATAACATTGGAAGCATGAATTGATTTCCGGTCTACAAATTTTTGGGTATTCTGGCAATGAAAAAAAAATGAATTGATTTCAGGTCTGAATTTTTATAATGGTATCTTGGAAATGGAAAAACGTTCTTATTTGTTATTCTTTTCTGCATTGTATTGATACTCTGGCAATGGGAAGAATGTTTGATTTCCCATCTGCATTTTATATTGGGTTCCGGGAGATGAAAAACATTTTTTTATTTATGTCTGCATTGTATTGGTACTATGGCAATGGGAAGAACGTTTGATTTCATATCTGCATTTTATATTGGTGTCCGGGAGATGAAAAATGTTTTTTTGTATTCCTGACTACATGGCATTGGTATCCTGGCAATGGAAAACGAATTCATTTCCATGTCTTCATTTTGCCAACATTTTCCCCTTTTAAATGATGTTGGCAACATGGAGTTCCTTTTGGTGTGTCCCTGTACATGTTTTTCCCTTTTAAAATGAGACTGTGATAGCGGATTAATTACCCATAATTTTTCCATTCAAAACCTGGCTGAGATTGTGGTTAAATGTTCACAAATTTCCATTCAAAACATGTATAAGATCATTGTTTAAATGATCACTTTTTTTCATTCAAAACATGTCTGAGACCATTGTTTAATGCTCGTGATATTACCATTCAAAACATGTCTGAGACCATTTTTTAATGCTCACGATTTTACCATTCAAAACATGTTTGAGATCATTGTTTAAATGCTCATTTTTTTTCCATTTAAAATATGTCTGAGACCATTGTTTAATGCTCATGATTTTACCATTCAAAACATGTATGAGACCATTGTTTAATGCTCACAATTTTACCATTCAAAACATGTCTGAGACCATTGTTTAATGCCCACAATTATTTCCTTTAAAAGTTGACTTTGATTGCTATTTAAATACCCACGATTTTTCCTTTAGAATGTTGTTGGAGATTGTTGTAATTACCCACGATTTTTCTTTTAGAATGTTGCCAGAGCTTGCTGTAATTACCCATGATTTTTGCCTTTAGAATGTTGGCTGAGCTTGCTGGAATGACCATGAATTTACCAGAACCATTGCTACAGTTAATTGGCTTGTTAATTGCAATGTTAAATACTATATTAATTGCATTACTAAATGCCAGATCAATTGCTACAACACTCTGAATGGTCAGCAGATTTCTAGTTATTGATTAAATGTCACAGCGAGTTAAATGGTTAACAATTATGTAAATTGCCTTGTTTTTGTGCTATTAATCATTATGTTAACCATTATATAAAATACCTCGCTACTGTTATATTAATTGTTATGTTAATTAACATGATAATCACCTTGTTAGTGCTATAATACTTGTTATGAAAATAGTCATGCAAACTACACTGTTATTGCTCAATTAATTGATTATGTTAATCATTATGTTAAATGCCTTGTTAACTGCTGTAATAAATTGTTATGTAACAGATATGTAATTACCTTATCGATTTTCTACAACAATGTTATTAGTTAGCAGTTTCCACCTCAATGATAATAAACAACTAGTGTGGTTAGTTCAGTAATTATATCTAGACTAATGTTGAGGTTTAAATGTTCATAAGTGCTATAGGTAGTGTTCCACTTTAATAATGTTAATGTTGTTATTCAAGTTTATGGTTAGTTGGATTTATAGATATCGCCTAATTGGTAACCCAGACTTGCTAAATTTGAGTCGTAATTCATGTTAAGTTCGGTGGGTAAATCATTGACTAATGGAATTTAGACTGGTTAATTCATTTGTAATTAACATAAATTTAATTCATAGATAATGACCTTTTATCCTTGATTAATGGTTGTTGTTTAATATTAATTAATGTTTATACATGGTTTTGTAAACATTCAATGTGATTGGTTTTGCTCACTGTAAGGGTTCTATTTACTTGTGTAATAAATTTTGGGTTGTTAGGATGATTGTCCTTAGCTTAGTAGGCTTGGTCTGCTTGTGTCAGGTGGGATGTAGACACCTCCTTGTTCCTCTGAACAGTCGCCAGCCTTGAGACCTTAAATGGTCAAAATCGATGGGAACCTAGGCTTGAGCATTTCTTATGTGTCCTGGAGGTCCTAACCATTGCAGGGTAGGATGGGCGAGTAGTCATTCTTATTTTTCGTCGGTTGAATGTCATACATTGATTCCAGGTGCTTGATGTGCTTTTATGTTAGGCCATTATGTTTTTGTTGCGTGAGTTGCATGCGTTGTGTCATCGTCGTGTTGTGATGTTGAGTATAATTTCATTATTACCTTCCTACACACAAAAAAAATAAAAAAATTAAGGGTGCTTTTACCGATTGTACATCATAGGAGTCGTACCAGATGGGGATGTTACAAAATAAATTGTATGTATTCAAGAATTATGTTAAAACTTAGAGAGGAAGAAATATTTATATGCAACTCTAGCGTTACCCCTAGCGTTTGGCTGGGAGGTACCGGTGCAGTCTCTACAGTCGGCGAGCGGGAGTGGAACGAAGCGCGGGACGCAGCACGGAGCGCGGGACGTCATCCAAAGCGGGAGAAAGGCAACGATATGATTTTTATTTCTGGTAGAGTAGCAAGCATTGGATATATGGTTAGATCTGCATGTGTTTTAATGGGTAAATTGATTTGAGTTTCATACTGGGTTTTATAGCTTGGTTGTATGAATGTGCATTGATGGTCCTTCCCTTCCCTTTATTTTTTTTTAATTGTAGACTATGTTGATTTTCCTCCACTTGGTAGTTGTGGATGTCAATAACCCTTCTCGACATTTTTATGGTGATAAATTCTCTGCGTTTTGGTTCAAGTTCCCAGCGTTTTGGAAAACTTAATTTCTCTGCGTTCGACAGTGAAATTCTCTACGTGTTGGTTAAATTTCCCAGGTTTTTTGTAATATACATTTCCTGCATTTGTTTTTGTGAACCTTCTCTGTGTTTTGGGTGAAATTTCCCTGCGTTTTTATAGTAAATTTCTCAGCGTTTTTCATGGTATAAACTTTTGCGTATGCTGGAAGATACCCCATCCTTCCTCATCTTCCTCTGAAGGTTATGGGTTCCATTTCGATGGAGGATACCCACGTTCCTTGGTCACCCAACTCGGCGAGTTGAGTTGTTCTTTCTTTCCGATTGTGGATTCACACCTGCGCATCTTGACTCTTGCGTACTGGGTTGCCATTCTTGGTTTGGTTGAGAGTCTTGATGTGGTTGCCTCTATATGGATATGGTTAGTCTGCCCCCTTGTACAGAAGCTGCAGCCCCTTCGGGCAGTTTCCATTGCCGAACAATTTTATAAAACGATTTCCAGTCGGTTCCCTATGACTGCAGAATGGCCTGCACTGTGGACGATCGATTGCAGTCACATTATGGATGTATGTCGGTCACATAGAGTCTGTGCGGTCCTGTCTATATTTATTACCATAATAAATTCACGTGGTGAGATTGTCCAGGGCGTGGTCAGTAACAACCACGCTTCCAGTTGTCAGATTCGCCTAACCCGACCAGCGAATTTCTGGCTGCGTTTTTCACTTTTGCCTTGACATTTTAACCTTTTTACCTTCTGGGAATTTGCGCCATGAAGAAAACAAATTCAGTTGGTCTCAGAAATGGATAATTCACCTTTATTGTTAAGTATTAGATATGTTCTGAAATTGTCATTTTTGCTGTTATAAACTGATGTGCGAGGGTCAAAGCATTGTTACTGTATTTTTACATTACAAAGGATTATGCTTCAAGTTTTCTGATCGGTTTCATTTTCAAAAGTCGGATTCTTCACATGCTAAAAATATGTGCAACGTTTAGGTCCTTATGGTTCGAGTCGATGGGGTCTTATAAGATACTACGCCAGTCTGTTCCGCATCTGGTTTCTTCTATCGATTTTAAAACAACTACTGGGAGTTGGTTATGTTTGTTGTTCTTTTCGGAAATGGCGTTCGAGGGAAATACTTACAAGATTATAAGCTTCGAGAGCCCTTCATTCCATATCTTTGTAATGATTTTTACAACCAAGTTAATGCTAAATGCTAATGTTATCATTTTCCTTGACACGTATCCGGGACTGACATAACACTTTATTGGTTCTTGATTTCATGCTTGATTGCCTACTTCCAGGTATACATGCTCTATATTTTATTTTGGTTTCAACATAGGCTTATAGTTAAAAATTGTTCCTCATATGCCTTACATGCATTTCAGAGTTTTTGTGATGGAAGGGATTAGATTTCAGTCTGGGAATAATTCGGATTTGTTTCACGAATATTTTCCATAATCTTGTTTTTTTATAGATCTGAAGGAATATTTATTACTTGACATTATTTCGAACGATTTCCAGTCACTGCAGACGCTTCAGAAACACTGGATTTAATAAAATTATTAATAAGTTTTTTATTTTATATTTTAATTAATTTAATAAAGTGGAGGATGTTTTGAAAATTTTGTTCATTAATATCTTAAGTGGTAATTTTTAAGGAGGTAAGGAAAAAATTGTAATTCTTATTTGATTTTGATAATGAGATTATTGTTACTAATGTTTTGGTTTTGTTAAGTATTAATGTAATGGTTTTTAGGGTAGTTTAGTTTTATTTGAAGGAAGAAGTTGAATTGATGGTGGAAGAACTTTATTAGGGGAGTTAGGTTAGATAGTTTAATAAACATAGAATTAGTAAAAAGTTTATTGGTATTGTTTAAGTGCTTATAGTTATTAAATTAATTGTTAATTTTAGTAGTTTAAGGTAAAATTATTAGGTAAAGATGGAGTCTGTGAGGTGTCCTCGGGAGGAAGCTTTAAACTACCTTTTTTCTCGAAGATAGTTTAAACACACAATATTTCGTAATATGTTTCGACAATAAAACCTCAAATTAGTTTTTGTGTCCTTGTATATCCTGCTGAACTTGGTGGGTAGTTGTTTGAATCCTTCTGCCTTGCACCTTCCATTGAGGTTGTGGTCATGCATATATTTATTGTTGTACTTGGTTGAGTCATTTGAGTATGAGGTCAGTCGTGTCGGGCGGGATGTAGACACCTCCCTGTAGCCTAGTATATAAGACTGTGTGTGTGATTATTCTTGTGTAAAGAATCATGTGCCGTATCAAGAGTCTCGAGCCCTTTAAAGGCAGGGTTTCCACTCTTGCGACACACCTGACAGAGATTACTAGTTTCTTCCTAAGAAGACAGCCAAGAGCCTATCTGACCTTCTCTCTCTCCAGAGGAGATAACTAAGATTAAGCGCCTTGCTTCCCTGTGTAGAAGTAGTAAAATCCACTACTATGGATTCTTCCTTGTGTTCGTATCATGCGTAACCCAGTGGTAGTTTATTGCTTGAAATTACCTATTGTGCACCTTAGTCCTTCTGGTTGTGTTCATTGTGGTTGTATCTTGTTGGTTGTCGGGTGGCGACGTAGAGTCAAGTGTGTATGTTCCTTTTTACACGTGCGCACACACCTTAAAAAAAAATATAAAAAAAAAAATTTGCACATGTTTAAGAGTTGTTGTCGTAATGAGGAGGGTCATTACATATGGTATCAGAGCTGGTTCAACCTGCGACTTGGGATTCACTACTGCTTCTGTGACATGATTTGATTGAGTATATTGTTGTTGATCGAGTTGATTATGTGCGTGTAGGTAATCATGGTTAGAGGACGCCACGAAGGCAGACGACAGGGTGCTAGGGGAGGAGGCGTGACGCCTCCAGTAGCATCCACGCCTGAGGGTTCTAACCCCCATGGAGGCGAGCAGGTTCTCGGATAGGAGCAGATAGCAGTTGGAGATGTGGTTGAGATGAAGAGGTCCTTTCAGCGCATGTCTGAGACACTGATCAGCTGATTAGACAGAGACGAGGCCAGGGCCTCGGCACCTGCTGAGGTTCCGCCACGCGCACCGACTGTTACAGGTAGCATTCACCGTGAACTCGAGAAGGTAAAATTTCTTGAGTTCTTTGGTGCCCCGGATGGTGCCGCCGCCGAGGCATGGTTGGAGAATATGGCGATGTGCTTCGCACTTCGCGATTATACCTCCAACATGAAGGTCCGCATGGCGGTCTTTCAACTGAAGTGGAGCACTCTTCTATGGTGGAAGACACTCCTGCCACAGCTAAACATGGTCGTTGAAGACGTGTCATTGGAACTATTCGAGGAACGGTTCTGAGAGAGGTACCTTTCTGAGGAATTCATTGAGCGTCACCTCACTGAGTTCAACACATTATGACAGGGAGGTCATACGATGCCCCAGTATGAGGCACATTTTATGGAGCTGTTCTGGTATGCTCCGCACCTTAACACTGAGAACCTCAAGGTCAACAGGTTCGTGTTTGGCCTTAACGACAGCCTGCGTGCAAGGGTTAGGATATTGATGCCTCAAACCTTGCATGAAGCTGTCTAGAAGGCCCTCATAGTAGAGGAGTAGCTTATCAGTGGAGGTCAGACCAGGACTCCAGCGAGACTAGCAGGGCAGGGTTCATCTGGTACACCTCAGCATCAGACACCAGCGAGACATACGTCGGGATATTGTGGCTTCCAGAGGGGATCCACTTTTGCTACACCTTCATGACCGCCGCCTTAGTAGCGAACACCTTATCGAGGCCCACAACACCAGCAAAAGTGTCGCCCGCAGCAGCAGCAGTTTAGGCTTGTTCAGCAAAACAGACCAGGGTTTCAGACCGGTGGGCAGTCATCTTCTACTTCGGGTACCAGGACTACTGGGCCGAAGAAGGGGTTTTGGACATGTGGGGAGCCACACTACCAGCGCGACTGTACTGTGGAGAGGACCAGAGTGTCTGGATTAGCCGGACTGGCTACCGTGGGAGATATGGGCAAGGCCCATCGGATTCATGCGGAGGTGAATAACCACCAGGCGGAGCACCAGTCGACTGTGCTCAAGATGAAAGGTATTGTCGCTGAACAGAACCTTAGTATTTTGATAGACCTAGGTGCTACTAAGAGAATCATTTATGGTGCAGTGCTATAAAGGATTAAGGTAAAGTCAGTCGAACAGGACGAGTTTAGCTTCGTAGAGATGGCTTTAGGAGCCAAACAAAAGGTTGGAGGAAAGGTTACTGGTTTTACCCTTAACTTGGGAGAGTTTGTCACGAGTGTCAACTTGTACATCACAATCTTAGGATCTTGTGACGTCGTGATTGGTATGGATTGGTTGGAATCGCATGAGGTGATACTCAACTGTAAACTGAAATGGTTGAGCTTGGTCGATGATGAAGGACAGAGACATGTGATTGTAGGACAGAACCAGGGAGTATCCCTGAGGTTCATCTCTTCCTTACAGTTACGGAAGAGTATGCGCAAGGGGTGCAAGATTTATGCGATCCTTGCGCTAAACGATAAGGGAGTAGTGGAAGGTCTAGAACACCTTCCGGTGGTGAAGGAGTTTGAGGACGTATTTCCAGAGGAGTTACCTGGGATGCCATCGGAGAGAGAATTGGAGTTTACTATAGACTTGAAACCATGGACCGAACTGATAGCAAGAATGCCTTATCGGATGTCGACCCCGGAGTTGCAAGAGTTGAAAATGCAACTGAAGGAGTTGCTAGACCTGGGACTGATATGCCCTAGTGTGTCACTGTGGGGTGCACCATTTATTTTCATACGAAAGAAGGATGGATCGTGGAGGCTTTGCATTGACTACCGTCAACTGAACAAGGCTACGATCAAGAATCAGTATCCCTTACCTAGAATTGATGATCTATTCGATCAAATGAAGGGTGCGACGGTGTTCTCCAAGATCGTTTTGCGATTAGGGTATCACCAGTTACGGATCAAGGAGGATGAAGTCCCTAATACTTCCTTTAAGACGAGATTTGGACATTACGAATTTACTGTTTTACCATTTGGACTGACAAACGCCCCAGGGGTATTCAATCAGTTTGATGAACGGGGTGTTTCACGAGAAATTGGACAATTTCATCCAAGTATTCATTGACGATATCTTGATCTACTCTTGGACGATGGAGGAGCATGACGAGCACTTTCACTTGGTACTATAGTGTCTACGAGAGCACAAATTGTATGGGAAGTTGTCCAAATGCTCTTTTTATCAATCGAGGATTCACTACTTAGAGCATGTCATCTCCCGCGAAGGTATCGTCGTGGATCCAACCAAGGTTGAGGCTATTATGGAATGGCTTGTGCCGACGAATTTCACAGAAGTGCGTAGTTTTATGGGTTTAGCAGGATACTATCGACGGTTTGTCGAGGGATTTTCAAAGATACCAAATCCGATCACAGAATTGCAGAAGAAAAACAAGAAGTTTGTTTGGACCGAAAAATGCGCGGAAGCATTTCGGAGGCTTAAGGACTTGTTGACGACAACACCGATACTAAAGGTCCCTGACATGGACACCGACTTCCTGGTATCCACTGACGCATCCAAGGAAGGATTAGGCAGAGTCTTGATGCAAGATGGACAAGTGATTGCTTACATTTCAAGGAAACTGAGAAGGCATGAGGAAAATTATGCGACGCATGATTTGGAGTTATTAGCCATCGTATATGCCTTGAAGGTTTGGAGACACTACCTTGTTGGACGAAAATTTGAACTACGGACTGATCATTGTGGACTACAACACATTTTTACGCAAAGCGACTTGAATGCGCGACAACGACGTTGGTCGGAATTGCTTAGGGAGTACAACTTCGAGATTACTTACATAAAGGGAAAATTGAACCGAGTGGCTGATGCTTTGAGTCGGAGACCACACATCTTTTCGGTGTTGCCTCTTCAGACGAATCTACATGAGAAGATTCTCACTTTACAGAGTGACAATGACTGGTACAAAGAAGTCGAGGATTTTATCGAACAAAACACAATGATGGTACCACGATATGAGGGATTTTCTTTTGATAGCGACGGGTTGTTGAGGTTTAGAGGTTGGATTTATGTATCGCCAAACGACGAGTTGAGGAGGTTGATCCTGAGTGAGGCTCATAGAGCAGTTTATATGGCTCACCCAAGAGTCACAAAGATGAGGGCAGACCTTAAACCCTTATTCTTCTGGAAGGGAATGAAGGTCGACATAGTCAACTTTGTGGCTAGATGTCTAGAGTGTCAGCAGGTAAAGGCTAATCATAGACACCCGACAAGTTTACTTCAACCCCATTCCATTCTGGAATCGAAATGGGAAGTTATTTCGATGGATTTTATTGTTGGATTTCCACTGACGGTAAGGAAACACGACGCGATTTTTGTAGTAGTAGACACTTTGACGAAGAGTGCTCACTTTATTCCTGTGCGTACGATGTATCAGGCACCTGACATAGTGATATTTTTTGTCAATGATATTGTGAGGCTGCATGGCGTGCCTAAGAAGATTATATCCGATCGAGGATTGGTGTTTACTGGACGATTTTTGATGAGTTTCCAAGAGGCCTTGGGAACCCAACTTAATTTTAGTACTGCATATCACCCAGAGACTGACAGGTAGAACGAACGCACGAACCAAAACTTGGAAGACATGTTGCACATGTACGTGATGGACCAACAAAAGCATTGGGAGGAATTCTTGCCTCTAGTAGAGTTCGCTTACAACAAAAGTTACCAGAGCACCATTAAGATGGCACCTTTTGAGTTTCTTTATGGGAGACCGTGTCGGACGCCCTTGAGTTGGGATCAACTTGAGGATAGGGTTCTGGTGGGACTAGAAGTGATCCAAGAAATGGAAGATCAAATGCAAACCATATGACAAAGGATTAAATAAGCACAGGATCGACAGAAGAGTTATGTCGATGCGCACCGAGTTGACCGTAGTTACGAGGTCCGCGATCGAGTCTTCTTATGGGTTAAACCGCATAAGAGTTCGATCAAGTTTGGAAAGGGAGATAAACTCTCTCCTAGGTTCGTGGGACCTTTCGAGATTGTGGAGAGAAAGGGGCCCGTGGCCTATCGACTAGCCTTGCCTGATTCTTTGAGGCGTATGCACGATGTTTTTCATGTATCTGTTTTGAGACATTATATTAGTGATCCTACACACGTGATTGACATGAGTTCCTTGCAGGTATCGGATGAGGGAGCGCTCGTGGCTGAGCCAGTCCGCATCTTAGATCATCCTGTTCGATAGTTACGATGTCAAATGGTAGATCAGGTCAAGGTCCAGTGGGACAGTTATAGTCCACACTCGGCGACCTGGGAGGACGCATATGATATGCGCCAACAATTCCCATTTTTGTTTGATAGATAGACTTATGATACTATGGTACTTTTATTTCAGCATTTATACTGAGAAACTTTGGGACGAAGTTCAGACCAAGAGGGGGTGTATGTAACATCCCGCTCTGGCGCACTGAGAAAAATTATTCTTTGAGGACACTTGCTCACAAGTGATCTAGACTTTTATGATGTTAAACTATTTATCCTTGATTATGATGCGTTATGATAGATGACATGATGTTTTTACTACTTTGATGTAGACAGGTGTTGTTGACTCAGTTTCATTGAGTGTGCAAGGTTTCAGACCTTGAGGATGAAGAGGCATCGGTGGAACCCCCTTGGACTCCGGATTGAGTCAGGGAGTGTGCTATTTGGGTTGATTTATTTACTGTGATATTTCTTCGATCTAATGATATGATGTTGACATGTTCTGACATGATTGTTGATGATGCAGGCTGACGATAGCTTGCCGACTAGACTCACATATGGAGTAAAGGGACCACACATGATTTCCAGAGAGGTTGAGGGAGAGGGGTGGACAACAGCCCTGCCACCGCCTACTAGCACTCCCACCGTGGCTCGAACTGTAGGTTAACAATTACCTAGTTCGAGAGGATCCATGATGCTGTGAGGGCAGACTGCGACAGTCGCTCACGATGATTCTAAGGGGCGCGCAATAAGGCGGGGGCCTTATTCCTTAGAGCCCTTAGTCTCCCACAGGTTCACCTGGTGGAGTGTTGACTCCAGGGGTTATAGATGTCTACCAATCAGTCAAGTTGGCAAGTGGCACCCTTGGAGCACGTGGTGCATCCTGAAGGGCACGTCACGCAAAGGAAACGAACGAGGCGAGTGGCACCCTTGGAGCACATGATACGTCCTAAAGGACACTTCACAGTGATGTGGATGAAGGAAACAACCCTAAATATCCCTAAGACAATAACTCCTTAAGAAATCCTTCAACAACTTCCCTAACCCAGTGTCGCCCAGTTCAAAATCTAAACCTAAGTCTAAAAAAAAAGAAAACTTCTCTAAGATAAAAATTCCGTTTAACCTTAAGAAAAAGGGCCCTAACTCTAACTCTAAAAAGATCCTAACCCTAATTCTAAATGACATAGCTCCAATGAATCTTGACCTAATCCTATACCCAAATATCATTATTAATAGAAATTAACCCTAATAACCATTAAAATAATTAAGCAAACATCATTATGAGATTTAAGGCTAGAGTTCACACCTCAATGTAGTGCAGTGAGAATACAATTTTTAGAACGTACTTGAGCTCTAGTTCTTGGATTTATTAACGTTAACTTCATCCAACTATACAACCAATATATCAACAGATACAAGATTTCATAATCTTTTTCAACCATTTAACTTTTAATGAACTCATAACTTTTATTCAAATTGAAACATAATTTTTCTTAAAAATATAAATATACATAAATTACAGTTTTAGTTAACTCAGACAATAAATTTATTTGAAGGCATCTCCTTATTTAAACACAACTTTCAGTGAGAGTTCATTAACACATTTGAAAGCATAACTTTTATGAAAACCAAACTTCTGTCAAATACATAATCTTATAAAAACTTTTAAAGCATAACTCCCTTATGAACGCAATAGTTTTTCAAAAATTAAACTAGTTCATAAATAAACGAATACCGAAAGCCATAGTTTTGATTGACAGAACGCATAACCTTCAGTGAATAAATTGAATGCTTAAGGGACTAAACTATTTTCCTTAAAACTCATACATAAACTCAGATTGAACCAATAGTAAAACAATTATTTAACGAGCGAGAGTATAAAAAGTATGAATTTAAAAATAAAATGAAAAGATGCATTAGCGCATTTACCTTTTTGGTTTTAAAGAAGGGATTAATAAAAAATAGGGAAACTAAGTAATAAAGGAATCATAGACAATTAATAAGTTAAAGAAAATAATTTTGGAGAAACGTGGGGGATGAATGACACTTGTACAATAGAGAATTTTTGGAGGCTTTTCTTTAAAACTTAAAATAAATGTGGGGCTCAAAACTCTATAAAAGAAAAGGGGATGAGCGGAAAAGGGGATCGGGTTGTTAGGTATTGTTATGCTGCAAAATTGTGACTGGACTGATTGCTTGTGAGGAGTTGGGAATTTCGCATCTTGTATTGGAGTGGTAGCTCAGCCTTGCGGAGGCGAGCTGGGAAGCTAGGCATAGCTTCTGGATTTGTGTGGCCCCTTTGCGGCTCGGGGGGCTAAGGGGGAAGCAAAGTACCCCTAGCGTTTGGCAGGGATGTACCGGTGCAGTCTCTACAGTCGGTAAGCGAGAGCGGCATGGAGCGTGGGACGCGGCACGGAGCGCGGGACGTTATCTGAAGTGGGCGAAAGGCAACGGTATGATTTTTATTTCTGGTAGAGTAGCAAGCATTGGATATATGGTTAGATATTCATGTGTTTTAATGGGTAAAGTGATTTGAGTTTCATACTGGGTTTTATAGCTTGGTTGTATGACTGTGCGTTGATGGTCCTTCCCTTCCTTTTATTTTTTTTAAATTGTATACTATGTTGATTTTCCTCCACTTGGTAGCTGCGGATGTCAATAACCCTTCTTGGCATTTTTATGGTGATAAATTCTTTGCGTTTTGGTTCAAGTTCCTAGCGTTTTGGACAAATTAATTTCTTTGCGTTCGACAGTGAAATTCTCTGCGTGTTGGTTAAATTTCCCAGCGTTTTTGTAATATACATTTCTTGTGTTTGTTTTTGTGAACCTTCTCTACATTTTGGGTGAAATTTCCCTGCGTTTTTATAGTAAATTTCTTAGTGTTTTTCATGGTATAAACTTCTGCGTATGATGGAAGATACCCCAACCTTCCTCATCGTCCTCTGAAGGTTATGGGTTCCATTTTGATGGAGGATTCCCACGTTCCTTGGTCACCCAACTCGGCGAGTTGAGTTGTTCTTTCTCTGCGATTGTGGATTCACACCTGCGCGTCTTGACTCTTACGTACTGGGTTGCCATTCTTGGTTTGGTTGAGATTATTGACGTGGTTGCCTCTATATGGATCTAGTTAGTCTGCCCCCTTGTACAAAATCTACACCCCCCCCCCGGGCAGTTTCCATTGTCGAACAATTTTATAAAACGATTTCCAGTCAGTTCCCTATGACTGCAGTTGTCCTGCACTGTGGACGATCGATTGCAGTCACATTATGGTTGTATGTCGGCCGCATAGAGTCTGTGCAGTCCTGTCTATATTTATTACCATAATAAATTCGTGTGGTGAGATTTTCCAGGGCGTGGTCAGTAACAGCCACGCTTCCAGTTGTCAGATTCGCCTAACCCGGCCAACGAATTTCTGGGTGCGTTTTTCACTTTTACCTTGACATTTTAACCTTTTTACCTTATGGGAATTTTCACCATGAAGAAAAAAAATTCAGTTGGTATCAGAAATAGATAATTCACCTTTATTGTTAAGTATTAGATATGTTCTGAAATTGTCGTTTTTGTTGTTATAAACTGATGTGCGGGGGTCAAAGCATTGTTACTGTATTTTTACATTACAAAGGATTCTGCTTCAAGTTTTCTGACTGGTTTCATTCTCCAAAGTCGGATTCTTCACATGATAAAAATATGTGCAACGTTTAGGTCCTTATGGTTCGATTCGATGGGGTCTTATAAGATACTATGCCAGTCTGTTCCGCATCTGGTTTCTTCTATGGATTTTAAAACAACTACTGGGAGTTGGTTATGTTTGTTGTTCTTTTCGGAAATGGCATTCTAGGGAAATACTTACACTATTATAAGATTCGAGATCCCTTCTTTCCATATTTTTGTAATGATTTTTACAACTAGGTTAACGTTGAATGATAATGTTATCATTTTCCTTGACACGTATCTGGGACTGACATAACACTTTATTGGTTCTCGATTTCATACTTGATTGCCTACTTCGAGGTATGCATGCTCTATATTTTATTTTGGTTTCAACATAGGGTTATAGTTAAAAATTGTTCCTCGTTTGCCTTACATGCATTTCAGAGTTTTTGTGATGGAAGGGATTAGATTTTAGTCTGGGAATAATTCGGATTTGTTTCACGAATATTTTCCATAATCCTGTTTTTTTATAGATCTGAAGGAATATTTATTACTTGACATTATTTCAAACGATTTCCAGTCACTGCAGATGCTTCAGAAACCCTGGATTTAATAAAATTATTAATAAGTATTCTATTTCAGATTTTGAATAATTTAATAAAGTGGAGGATGTTTTGAAAATTTTGTTCATTAATATCTTAAGTGGTAATTTTTAAGGAGGTAAGGGAAAAATTGTAATTCTTATTTGATTTTGATAATGAGATTATTGTTATTAATGTTTTGGTTTTGTT
>ML849559.1:40111-53155 GCA_009831015.1 Picea engelmannii
TTTAATATTTTTAAGAGTTATTTATTTTACATGCAACTTTTTTGTTATAAAGTAACTTCATTGTAAAAGTGATCCCCACTTCTCTTTATAAAAGTGGATCACTTCATAAAACAACTTACACTATCACGTGGTCATTTGGTTACCGTTTATGCCTTTTTTTAAAAGGGCATAACTCTCACATCTGAAGTCCGTTTTCAATGCCGTTTTTTTTTAAACTGCATAAATTTTTGAGCTCTTTCCATCTAGATCATCAGTTTCAATTTTTAAATCCATATTATCTTCATATTTAATATGAATTCTACAAGTAATGTTTTTCAAGTGTGAAAATAGTTTTTTTAGCACACTCTCCAAGGCCATCATCAACAACAAAAACACTCCTCCTTCTAAACATTACAATATGTTTTGCTAAATCATTTAGTTAAAAGTTGTCTTATTAAGTAAGAGGTCTTGAGTTTAAGTCTCTCTTTTGTTACTTCTTTTGAAAAATTTCATGCTAAAATTGTAAAGTGTATTTCACTTCAAGTATAAAAGTGAATCACTATAAATAACTTTAATATTTTTTAGAATTATTTATTTTGCATGCAACTTTTTTGTTATAAAGTAACTTCATTGTAAAAGTGATCCCCACTTCTCTTTATAAAAGTGGGTCACTTCATAAAACAACTTATATTATCATATGGTCATTTGGTTACCGTTTATGCCTTTTTTTTAAATGGCATAACTCTCACATCTGAAATCTGTTTTCAGTGCCGTTTTTTTTAAAACCGCATAACTTTTCTAGCTCTTTCCATCTAGATCATTAGTTTCAATTTTTAAATCCATATTATCTACATATTTAATATGGATTCTACAAGTAATGTTTTTCTTACCAACAACAACTACTTCCAATGGAAATCTCATATGGAAGATTTATTAAGAAGTAAAGGCTTGTACTAGATTACCTTGGGAAAGGAAAAAATAACCCAGTGATGATGATAAGAAATCAAAATCGGCTAATAGGAGTGACGAAGCACGTGGACTAATTAGAATGTCCATCTCTCCTGATTTAAGGTACCACCTTCAATAAATTGATGACCCAGAAGAATCTTGGGTAAAGATTGAATCTGTGTTTGTTAAACTCAATATTTTCCGAGCACAACAGTTAGAAAATCAAATACTGACCTGGAGTCCAAGTGATTTTTCTTACCTTGGAGACTATCTATCTAGGTTTAAAACACTTATAATTTTATGTGAATAATGTAAGATAAAAATGGAGGAAGAGCATTGCATCTATCTTATTCTTTCTAAGCTAGGTAGTGCATATTTTGTGTTTGTATCTACCTTTTATGCCATGAAAGAGGCTCTTGGGAAAGCTTATGAAAACCCCACTCTTGAGTCCTTTTGTGCTACTTTGATTAGAGAGAAATATAATCTTGTACAACTTGGAGTGACAAACACTGCAGGTACCTCCAACAAAGCCTTAGTTTTCCATCAAAAATATAAACCCAAGAATACCAAGACGCAACATCCTCGCCACAACAACAAGAAATATAGGGGTCCCAAACCCACTCAGACAACTTCTGCTCCTAATGGTGACAAAGGAGCAAAATATAAAAGTAAGAATACTAATAGACATTGCAACTTTTGTGATTAATATGGTCATGATGAGTCCAAATGTTTCAAGAAGATGGTAGCTTTAGAAGCAATGATGAAGAAACACAACATCAATATTGATTCTACTTCTTCTTCTTCTTCTCATGGACATGCACTTTCTTCTTCTGGTTTCTCCCTCAATACAAACTCTACTTCTACTTCTACTTCTGATGAGTGGCTTATTGATTCTGGAGCATCTTATCATATGGCTAAGGATAGAGCCACATTTTCCACTCTAAATGAATGTAACACCAAGAAAATATTTGTTGGTGATGATAGATATCTTAGTGTTGAAGGATCTGGAACAGTTCAAGTATAAAATGGTCATTTCAATAATGTATTATGTGTTCCAAGTATTTCTTGTAACCTTCTATCAGTATATCAAATCACTCATTTAGGTGAAGGTAAAACCGTAGAGTTTTCACCTCACCAAGTTGTAATCAAGGATCTAAAAGATCCTAAGCATGTTCTTGAAATTAGTATTGTTAATGATATTACTAGGTTGTACAAATTTGACAACTTTGGGTCATCATCTTTTTCATCAGTTTTTGTTGCTCATAGCGATGACTTGAGAAAACTATGGCATGCGCGGTTTGGTCATCTAAATTATCTCTCATTGCAACAACTATGTAATCAACAGATGGTGACTGGTCTTCCTCTTGTTTCATGCAGAGATGGTGTTTCTGCCGGTTGTGTTCTCGACAAACATCATCGGGACAGTTTTGACAAACGTGCCTCTTGGCCTGCCTCAGGTCCTTTGTAGCTTGTTCATAGTGATTTGTGTGGTCCACTTTCTTCTCCTTCTTTTTATGGGTGCAAGTGTTTCTTAACTTTCATTGATGATTTTTCCAGACATGGGTTTACTTCTTAAGACTTAAGAGCGAATTTTTTGACAAGTTTATGGATTACAATGCCCTTGTAGAAAAGCAATATGGACATCAAATTCAAAAGTTAAAAACAAATAATGGAGGCGAATATGTGAACAATAATTTTACAAGTTACTACACTACACAGGGAATCCAAATGCAACACACTGTTCCATATACACCACAACAAAATGGTGTTGCTGAGAGAAATAAGCCGACATTAAAAGAAATGGTTAATTGTATGATCCAATCTAAGGGATTAAGTCTAAAGTATTGGACGGAAGCCATCAACTGTGAAAATTACATACTAAATCGTACTCCCACAAAGGCTATTAAAAATATAACACCGGAAGAATCTTGGACTAAAATTAAACCAGATGTAAGTCACTTCCGTATATTTGGCAGTATAGCATGAGCTCACATTCCTAATGAGAAAAGGAATGCATTGTAGCCTAAAAGTGAGAAGTGTATATTTGTTGGTTATTCTGAAGATATCAAAGGTTACAGACTTCTTCAATCACATTGTAATGAAATTTTTATTAGAAGAGATGTTAAATTTGATGAAAATATCTTGGCCTGCGAGCCTAATTCGACGTTTGTGCCTTCTTTGGCCCGCGAGTCTAATTCGACGATTGTGACTTCTTCGGCCTGCGAGCCATATTCGACATTTGTGCCTTCTTTTGATCTGGTTTCTTCTTTAGATGATGATAGTGAGGATGAAAATCCACCTCCGCCTACTCACCCTCCTCCAGATGAGTCCTTTGAACCTGAATCAACACCAACTCCACCGCTTCCTAGATGGGTCCGTTCAACATGAGAAGCATCTGGTGATCTTGTTGGTGATCCTTCAGATCAACGTCGAACACATTCACAGTTCCAGTGAGCCTCTTCTCTTTTGGCTCAAGTTTCAGAAACTCATGATCCAGAGACATTTGCATAAGCTACAAGTCATCCAGATTGTGATACATCAATGAATGAAGAGTATCTTTCTTTAATGGAAAATGATATTTGGGATCTTGTACCTCTTCCAAAAGGAAGAAAACTTGTTAGATGCAAATGGGTCTACAAAACTAAGTATGAATCAAATGGAAGTGTTGAAAGAAACAAGGCTCGGTTAGTTGCCAAAGGATTTTCCCAAGTTGAAGGAATTGACTACAATGAAACCTTTTCCCCATTATCCAAAATGAATTCCATCCGCCTTTTTCTTGCCCTTGCTGCCTCACATAAATGGGAGGCCCATCAAATGGATTTTAAATACGCCTTCTTGCACGGATATTTGCAAGAAGAAATCTACAAGGAACAACCTCCTGGATATGTACAGAATGACTCTAGCCTTGTTTGTCACCTCAAGAAATCTCTTTATGGTCTCAATCAAGCTTCCCGAGCTTGGTATGCCAAAATGGACAACTTTCTTATTACCACTGGATTCTCTAGATGCCATTCTGATCCTAATGTCTATACCAAGAAAGTAGGAAGCCATCTCATAATCCTTGTCCTTTATGTTGATGACCTTATCCTTACTGGTAGTGACTCAAAACTTTTAAACCATGTGAAAACCAACCTTATGAAGAAATTTGAGATGCCATACTTAGGATTTTTGCACTATTTCCTTGGACTCCAAGTTTTGTAAACCAATGAAGGAATTTTTCTTTCGCAGTCTAAGTATGCATGTGACCTTCTTCATCGCTTTCACATGGATGATTGTAAACCAGCCCCTTCTCCCTTCCAGTCTGGAGTCAATCTTACTTCCATCTGTACTTTTCCTGAAGTTGATACCACCCTATACTGTCAGTTAGTTGGTAGCCTCTTATACTTGAATCATACCCATCCTGATATTTCCTTTGTTGTTGGTCTTGTTGCCCGGTATATGCAAACACCCCATGAAAGTAATTGGAAATAAGCTAAAAGGATTCTTCGCTATGTTCATGGTATAGTTTAGTTTGGGATACATTATAGTTTAGGGGGGACTCCTTTATTGGTTGGTTTAACTGATTCAGATTGGGTCGGTGACCCTGATGACTGGAAGTCTACTACAGGTTATTTTTTCAGCCTTGGTTCATGACCTGTCACTTGGACCTGTAAGAAACAACAGACTATTGCAATTTCTTCAACAGAAGCAGAGTACCGAGCAATGGTAAATGCAAGTCAGGAAGCCTTGTGGCTTTGACATATCCTTTCAGAGTTTGGATTCAAGCAGCAGCATCTGACCAGCCTTTGGTGTGACAATCAGAGTGTCATCAAGCTCATCAAAGACCCAATTCAACATCAGCGCAGCAAGCACATCGAGCTACACATGCACTTCATCATAAAGCTCATTCATGATCAAGTTATTGAAGTTCTCTTTTACCCTACAAAAGATCAAGTTGCGTACATTTTCACAAAGTCTCTTACAGAAGCAAAGTTTTCCAAACTTCGATCTATGTTAGGAGTTCATGAAGGTGTCATTAAGGGGGGATAGGCTCTAATGCCTCCTTCCTTCTCCTATTGTGTCACTATTGTAAATCCTTCAATCCTATCCCAAGTTGTTCTTAAGGGGGGATGTTAGGATATTTAGACACTTAGGAGTTAGTTAAGATATACTTGGTATAATGTGTCGTTAGGTAAAAGTGTGTTTCCTAGTGTGTTTCTTTAGTATGCATTAGTTTGCATTTGTTGTTAGGAAATCCAATGGTCACAATATGTTCTTGACATAGAGTGATCCGATGGTTCATACTCTCCTCAATCTTAATGGCCATTGATCTATGGCTTAACACCCGATTGGTCCATGATCTCTATTTAAATATTATGGAGGCTCATTTGCCGATGGTCGATTGTGAGAAACTTTATTGTAAAATCTCTCTGTAATATGTTTATTTTTCATTAATAAACTGCTCCAGGTGGTCAAGTTGGCTAGGGCCGTGGATGTTTCCCCGTAGGGGTTTTACCACATGAAAAAATCGATGTGTTTATCTTTGATCTGGTTATGTGAGTGGTTACTGAAGGTGTTCATGCTCTGTTGGAATACCTGTGTTGTCAAACACGCACCTCCTGTGGAGTGCTCGGTACTGCTTGGACCTCCAACTCTGTTATCCTCACTTGAAGCTATTGGATGGTCTCAGCAAGCTTCACCACTTAAACCTCGACCGACTCTTGGTCCTCCTATGCCAAGCCTGGCATAGAATGACATGATTTATTCACTGCTTCTTTGACTAAGGCCTCTTCTGCGAGAAACTGCTCCTTTTCTCTCTGTAGCTGGGCTTTTTCTTCCTGGATCATCGCCTGCAACTCTTCTTTCTCATTTTCGTAGGTGGTTACACAGTACCGCGCTACTCATAATTGTTACAAGGATTCTTATTTCACTTGTTTCAAGGCTTCTGTAGCTTTCTCCTTCTCTTCCTAGATTTTCTGAAGTCGAGCTTCTGTTGCATCTTCTAGTCTTCTCAATTGGGTTGTTTCATTCCCCAATTCTGCAGTCTGTGACAAGGGAGGCGCAGTAGGTACTGCGCAGAATAAACGAATAGTTGTTGTACTTCCTTTAAGTCCTTCTTGACCCTTCCATACATATCCTCCTGCTTCGTTCCATATCTCTACAAGATACCCTCGGAAGCGTCCTCCATGGCTCCATGGACTAGACTGATATCGTCCTCTGTGAGTGTGGCCTCCAACTGGGGCTTACTAGCGCACATCTTATTTCTTGCTGAAGGTTTCTGCGGAGAAAACTTCCTCTTCTGCAGTGTGATTGTTTCAGTAGGGGGATCTTGAGGCGGTGTAGATTTTCCTTCTCCTTGCTTTTCTCCTTCATCCCCTCCTCCTTGTCCATCTGCTTCATTTCCTCCTCCTCCTATTGAGTCAGACCCATTATGATCAGAAGCAATTTCTCCTCATCGCTCTCTATATCCTAGGTTTTCTCTTGCTTTCTCGTCTTCTTCGTCCAAATGGACTGTCCGACATGTTCGACTTAGGTGACTAGGGGGCTTCTTATGGTGTCAGTGTCTGAGAGTTCTGCATCACCAACAGGTACAAGGAACTCCTCCATCCACTCCTTTGTGATTTGTTCCATGTCGTCATCTGTTAATTTGTAGTATGACTATAGCTCTTCCTTTCTCTCATCTCTGCACACAGTGATATAGATAAGTGCATATCTGTGTATAATTTTTCTATTGGTTTGTACTGGTGTAGGGTGCGCAGTGTCATGCACATAAATGAATCAATGGAAACCTTCAGTTGTTGATAATACGCATGGAACACAACGTTGGACTTCCATTGCTTTGCCTTGTTGTTGGTGTACCACAAGGTAGAAAACATAGAGGCCAACGAATCCCATGGTTTGATCTTTGGAAAGGTGGCTCCTTCCAAGCGACAAATGCGATCAAAATGATTATCCAACTGAAGTGGAATTTGTATCCCGAATCCTGAGCTTCGTGGCAGTATTTCTCTATTTCATTGATGAGGTAACTCGCCCAATTCATCTGCATGCCCTCCACACATTTACTTGCGAGGTCCACCACGAACCCGGTGACCTGAGTGGGGCAGTTCTTTCTTACGATATTTCTAGATATGAGTTGGAAAGCAAGGTGGACCGCACCATCCTGAATAGAGGCTACCTTGTAACCTCGCTTTCCTTTTTCGACTTCGTCGTAAGCTTCCTTGATGTGTTGTGCTAGGGAGAGGTTTGAGGCCTTCCCTGGATAAAACTGCTGAGGTTCATGTCCCTTCATGCTTAATCCTGTAATCTGGTGGATCAATGTCGGATCCACAATAATCCTATGGTTGAGCCACAAGTATCCGCCATGATAACACAACAAGAGGAGTTTAACGCAAGCATTAACCTCCTGGTGGTGGCCAAAATGGGGAATCTTCATCACATTTAGCACAGTGGAAAACATGAGTGCCTTAATCCAAGGCTAGGAGATGAGGCAAGGCTTCTTCCCAGTTGACTTCGTCAAGCAGCGGTGGGGTGCAAGCATAGCATAGTTCTTCTTGTTGCCGAGAATTAAATCATTGTTCTTCAGTAGTGGGATCTGTCCTAACTAGCTTCCAACTACGCGTATTCCTTTCGGAATGTACACGACGATCAGGGTGTACTCATAGTCTCATGGGATGTTGTCGTGGTTAACAGCACCAGCCAAAGGTGGGATATAATCTGTTAAGATCGACGATATCTTCTTCTCATTATCCAGATCCCCGTGATGCTTACTTTGCTGCTCAGTCACGGGGTTAACACGGCCAGAACAATGTCCATTCGAAGGGGAAGCTTGCAGTCCCCTAGTCGACGATGCCTGGATGCCTTCAGATGTCGAATTATCAACCATTAGCTTCTTGAAGACCTCCTTGACAGACTTCTCTAGTTCACTAGGTTCACCCGACATTCTCACTTTTATCAGACAAGTTGGGGTAGGAGAACATACACGTGGGGTAGACAAATGGATGGTGAGGTATAGCTTCAGATAACACGGATCAATACACAATAAAATCTCTTCTTGGCTCAGTGAATCATGGGTAGTGAAAAGTGGTCCCGACGCAATGAACGATGAGTTAAATAAGCGAGCATCGTAACAGATTCTTCTAACGGACAAGAATGCTTCCATCAATGTGAATTTGTCCATTATGTTGTGGTCTCAACATCCAACGATGGTCCATTCGTCCATAAATGCGTTTTCTAGCCATTCTGGAGCGTTGTTCTAACAGTTGGGGTGCCTCCAATGGTCATATATCTTCGCCAGAGCGAAGTCCCATTCTGTGTGGTCCTGTTGTTCCAACAAAGTTCAAATCTTGTGAACCTATCCTTTGTGAGGTTCTAGTATACGAGGTCTTCCATCTTGTGTCTGTAGCTTCCTGTAGCTTTTCCAACTTAGCTTTCTTTTTACTGAGCTTCCTTCCCTTATTTCTTGTGATCTGAGTCTCTCTAACTTTTTCTGGAATCCTCTTTCCATTATTATTCTTATCTTCTCCTAGCGTAGTGACTTCATACTATTGATGTGCTCTCAAAGGGTTCGAAGTTAATATCCCTTCTCTTATTACTTCCTAGGTTGATATACTTCTTTCTTGAATGGCAAGGTCCTTCAAACCTTCTTGCATTATTTCAACCTTGATAGCTAATTATCTTTCCTTCTGTTGCTTCGAATTATCCTCTCGTTCTTCTATTAGTCGATCTATTTTCCTAGCTATGAAATCCTTTAGTTCTTTCTTTTTATTTTCTGTAGCTTCTTCTTCTTCTTTCCTTCTGATCTGATCTTCCTCAATCCAATTCTTTCCTAGTAAAAGTTGGAAATGGGCGCTATCCCCAACAAACTTAATGACTTCAAATTCCTCTTCAGTCGATGTTCCATGATCAATAATAGGTACATTAGTAAGTCTTCCACATAGGGTTATCATATTTCCCTTAAACAAGCCTATCCTTCCCAATGAAGGTACCATAGTAGGCTTTCCAAAAATTTCCCAATTGTCTTCTGTCATAATATTCACTTGTGTTTCTTCATCCAAGACAGATTCTATGTCGAAGTCTTCTATTCTTGTACTTATGCGTTGTTTTACTTTCAGGATCTATGGTATACTGACATATTTGTGAACATTCATTGTTTCTTCCAACTGTAATAACATAGTCAGAACTTCCTCTGATTCTTTCTCTTTATGGTTCTCTAACATGCCCTTAGTCTCTTGTCCTCCTTCATAATGTTCTTGTCTCATGTTCATTCTTTTGACCTTAGAAATCATCCTTGGACAATACTCAACCTCATGACCAATAATTTTACAACAAAGAAAAATAGGACCTGTGCCAGGGCATTCCTTATGAAGATGTCCCAGTCTTCTGCAGTTATAACACAAAGTTAATCCTCTTTCTCTTGTATGTTCCCCAACTTCTTCTGTACTACACACTAGGATCACAGTGTTGGACCTGCAATCTGCAAAAATTCTTTCTAGGTTCCTGCATCCACTTATTAGTCCAAAAATTATTTCTATGCATGATAGGAATAACATATCTTTCTTCATTTCTATTAAATTATTCAGATCAACTCTTTCTTCCAACAATGCCCTAACCTTTAGACTAAGACAAAACTTATTAAACATACTTAAATTCATGCTTTTGAAACAAAAATTTCCACTTATCTTACTCTTATCAAAGCACAAAGCTTTACCTCTTTTAAGATCTTACCTCTTTTCTTTAGATCATATTTATTTCTTAGCACAGAGATTCGCAAGTCAAGTAGAGTACTGCACACTTCAACAATAGATCTATGCATAGATGTTCTCTTTTCTTTTACTTCAGTTCCCAACAATCATAGTTTCAGGTCCCGAAAATGGAACCATTTGTTGGAACAGGGGCAGACCCAGAGTTCAACGCTTCAACAATGCACCAACAAAACACTAACTATCGACCCTTTTGGCAACACCTGTGAAGCAGGAGAAGTCTCACCCGAGGTAGAAGTATGGGGGGTTATAGGATGCAGGTGTCTGTAACCAAGCTGGGACACAGATTTGTGATAGCCATACTTCGCAGAGTATTCTAGTAACACTTAGAAGATGATATGCATTAGTTCATTAGCTTTAATAACATCGCAGAACATACCCTAATAAAGATCAGCGCAGTAACAACATAGATTACGTAATTCAACCACTTAGCGCATAACATTAGGTTAGTTCTAGCATTCATTCATATTTAACACAAATAAAGCATTAAGCATCAATAGATCCATCTATCATACATAATCATTAAGCACTGAGCAAATTCACAATATAATCAACACAGTACAAAGAAAATCAGAGACACAAGATATACGTGGTTCACCCCAGTGTGGGGCTACGTCCACCAACTGCTTCATCTTCTTTATTATTCTTCAATCTCTTACATTCATCCTCTATTGTGCACTAATCCATAGAGTCGAGCTTCGCATAGGACAGGAGATATGTGCACTTAGCACCAGATCCTCCTTCCAAAACTAGGTCTAGGCACATAGTTGACTTCTCTATGGAGCACAGAGCCTTAACACATACACATTATGTTGCACAAAACAACTCACAACCACTTTCACTTAGCCACTTAGACATCCCTTCCCCAAAAACTTCTACTTGTCCTATACATTCTTACTTATTTATACTTTTACAATCCCTTACAAAAAGGCCTAATCATGGGAGAACCCATGGGCCGACATCCCATAACCCATTACAAAAACCCTAAAGAACCCCTTGTTGGGTCCACATAGCTTGTTAAATTGGTGAGATATGCGATCTCAGCTCCGCCTAGGAACTCCTTCCTCGATCAATGTATCGAAGTCCAAAAAGTGGTCCAAACCTGACCATGGTTTCTTCAAACTTGGTCGAGGGCCAACACCTATTTTTATAGGTTATGTTTTCTAATCACATCTTTACAAGTTATTGGTTTAAATATTACAATAACTATGACTTATATTTTTCTAATATTTATTCCATGTAGGTAGGATTATTCTAAATTATATAATGGTTCTTAACAAATAAATATTAATCTTATGATAAAACAAAATAATTTTTAAATATTTTTAAAATTGTAATTGGTTAGAAGACATTATTGTGACTATGTTTATTATTGTGAATATTAATTTTCACTTTAAAAAATAAAAAACCAAATATGTTGGGGAAAACCCATATTGAGTATGCACCAACGACTTGGATGATGTTGATGGTGGTGTGGGAGTTGACAAGTTTAGTGCAAAGATGGGTCTTTAATGTTGTGTTCGAGTAGAGGGCTCTATTTTCTAGGTACTTACCCCTTTGTTTCCAAATGCTTAGTCTTGAATGCTTGATCTTGAGGTCTGTAAGTGGTTGTTCATGTTCAAAGGTGAGGCTTCAATGTATATTTTGATTATGAGGTTCTTTATTAAAAAATATTCATCTCAATCTTCTAATGCCAAATTGTTGCTTTCTCTAAAATTAGTGATCATTGATTTAAATTATTTTTTAGATCTAAAAAGTAGTCAAAGTTGTATGCCCCTTATTGTGTTATAGGACATCATTTTCAAGAGGCACAACACACACCAATCATTCCTTCCATTCTCCTTGAGAAATCTCCCAAGAGTCATGATGGAATCTCACAGAAAAGGAAAATTAAGTAGATTTTCATTTACGTATCCTTGCAATTATCAATGCTTTGATCATCAAATTGAAGGGTACCTATCCTTGAGGAAGGAAGGGATGGGTTTTCTCAAGCAAGAAGAGAGTGGGACACAATGTGTTATGTGGTCCAAATCTACATGTTGTGCTTGTTCAACATTTTTCTTGCAATGGTGGAACTTGTAGTTTTTGGCTTGTTTTGTCTCAACCATGAGAATCATCATCGCAACAATGCTCACAAGTGTGAGAATAGGTGCTCTCCACCTTATTCCTCTAGTAATCATAATTACATCCCCTTAGCTATGTCTCCACTAGTGGGTAGCACAATACCATTCATTGTAGAAACTTCTTTATAGTGGTTTTATTATTTTTCTTTGCAAAATCCTCTAGGAAGTTTTTACTTTTCTTATAAAGGGTTCTTTTTTCAAGGAATGAGGGATGTGGATGATTTTAGTAAAACATGTTGTATGGATCCATTTTCATCAGGGATTGTGCTTGAGTTGTTGTGAAATGATGAAATATGCCTATGATAAATGTATCACAACCCTAATTTAAAATATGCATGATGAAATAATTTTTATTGAATATGGTCTTAGTGAGAATGTAGAGTTTGTTGTTTCTTCATGTTTGTAGGTTTTTGTTAGGGATCTTCCTGTATCTTTAAACCATCCAAATATTGCAACTTTATTATGTAAATTTGAAGGCAAGAAAAGACTAGCTATGATTGGGCATTCATCATTTGGATTGTACTCCATTTCAAGTCAAGTATCCATGGAGGATGAAATGAATTTAGACACTCTAATGCATCTCTTGTAGATATTGATATATGGGCATGTAGCATTCCTACCCAATCAATCCCAACAACTAGATGGGTAGCCATGACACAAGCCTCCATATTATTGCTCTCAAAGGGCATATCTCCATAATAATGGATAAATAAGCCTCATAGGGAGAAACAAAATTTAATAAAATATATGTGCAGACGTGACTATTAAAATGCAACAAAAATCACAAGTGTAATCACACACAACATGCATTATACATTGGTTTTCATAACTTAAATAAACATTATTTTTTCATATTCATAAACAATGATAAGGCACTTATCTTTTAACTAAAGAAGGTCTAATAAATTAGATACATAAGAGGTATTTTCCATCCAACCATAGGTATCTAGTGTAGATACCTCCCCCAAGTTGGACTATGAGGCCACCAAGGTCAAGAAAACAAGATACAAGATTATCTCTCTCTCAAGCTTAGCCAATCTTCTCACCACAAATAATCTCGGCCTTTTTTTAGTCATCAACAAGCAAGGATATTTCTTCCAATACCCCACATGACACAAGGAAGGCCTACCCTTTCTTTTCTCAACAATCCATCAAAGCAGCCTTCCCTTGCAATGCTCTTTAATGTGTGTAGAAAGAGACCAAATTGTTGTATGTTTTTTGAGTAGTGCATGCAATATTAGTACTTAGATATCAAG
>ML849560.1:4499-37222 GCA_009831015.1 Picea engelmannii
AATGAACGGTCCAGATTTACAATGAAATTACAATATACTTTTATAAGGCAATTTTTGCTTCGGGGGCTTCGCCCCCGAACCCCCGCTGGGGGCCTGCTTGCCCCCAGACCCCCCAGCCGGGGGGATGGACCCCCCGGACCCTGCAGAGGGGGTACCCCCCCTTTGCATTCCCCTGTGTGGAAGAGTGTACATACTTCTAGGGTGTAAATACTTCATGGGGTATAAACATGGCTGAAAGAAAGGACCTATGAATCAGGAAGATAATCAGGCTCCACAACCAACAATCTCCCACTTGGAGACTGATCTCAACAACTCCACTACTGATGTATATGCTGGACTCTGAACCTTATTGGACCTGGAAAATTTTTCATCTTCATCTTCATTCTTGAAGACCAACTGAAACTGCGCAAGAACTCAGTTTCTCCCTGGTTACTCCCTTTGTTAATATGTCTGCAGGATTCTGGCTAGTGTGTATCTTTTCCAGCTTCAATTGTCCATCTTCTAAGGCGGATCGTATGAAGTGGTACCTCAATTGTATATGCTTAGTCTTTGAATGGAAGGCTGAGTTCTTTGCAAGGTGAATGGCACTCTGACTATCACAATACAACCTGCTGTTCTCCTGCTTCTTTCCCAATTCCTCCATAAACCTTTGTAACCAAATCATCTCTTTACTAGCCTCTGTAGCAGCAACATACTCTGCCTCTGTTGTTGAAAGTGCAACAACCTTTTGCAATTTTGAAATCCAACTTACTTCTGGGGTGTAAATACTTCATGGGGTATAAACACGGTTGAAAGCAAGGACCTCTGAATCAGGAAGATAATCAGGCTCCACAACCAACACCTCTCTGCATTTAAATTCTAAAGAGACCGACTTAGAGTCTGACTTGCTTCTACCTTCTCGGGCACCTTTTGGGTTGATCAAGAATTTTGATTTCTAGTTTAATGATTGTGGTAATTATAAAGGGCACATGCTCTCTCACTTCAAAAAACATCTCTTGGTCAAATCTTTGTGTTTCCTCTGTGTGATGAATTTGTTTGAACATAAAAGAAAAGTATGGTTGCCTACAACTTGAGAGCTTTCATTCTAGTCGATTATGGTATTTCTTACTATGTTAAATCGTAGCATGATCATGATTACATTTAAAGTTTCAAAGGCACTTGTGTGAGTGATTGTTTCACCAAGCACGATCATGATTCTATCAAAGTTTAGAAGAGGCACCTGTGTGTCGATATGGTTCCACTCTCTTCATAAATCATATGGTTCTATTGGTCATTCCTTTTAAAAGGAAGTCTGTATATGCTAAGGAATATGGATATCAAGCTCAAGGCCACATGTTGTGGGTTGACTGTTGTTGTTGAATAAAAATTGTGTCAACTATATGATTGAAGACCTGTGTATATGATTAGTTCATCGAGCATGCTCTTAAGTCTATCCATTTTTTAAAAAAGGAACCTGTGTGTGGTTAAATCGTGCCTGTTTTTTTGTTTGATGACAATTGATTATTGATGATTAATCCTGGGTCTATTATTATTTGGTTGCCAATGATGGATATTGGATATAGAAAATGGAATCACTGTGCGTATTATGTTTGTTTTTTTTAAAGGAGAGATCAACGTTAGAGGATGCAGTATTGTGGAATTGGAAATGTTTGCATAGTCATTATATAAATATACAGATTGGAATAGATTGAATATTTATGGGGAATTAAATTGTTATTGAAGACAACAAGCAATTTGTATGCAATTGAGGAACACTTAAATGTTTTGGTCTTGGAAGTGGATGTTTTTTGGATTAAATTTGAAACAGAGTTATGATTGATTTAATTTATTTTATGAACAATATCCATATAATTCCCTCTCATTTTCTCACTTTTTCGCTCATTATAAATCCCCTCACAATCCCAAATTCATTTTTCATGCCCTGTTCACTAAAATTAAATTAAAACTTTGTATGAGAGTGATAAAAAAATGACACAAAAATAGATGACAACTGATATGTTTTGGTATTGTTTGCACAATAAATTATTTAATGAACCGTCAAATAGTAATAATGTTTTTATTCCCTGTCATGATATCACTTTTTCGCTCATTACAATCCCCCCATATATCCCATGAACCCTATTTCACCCCCTGCTCATTCGACAATTATTAAATAAATCTTATGGATTGGATTGCATAGGTCTGATGTTAATTACTGAGCCAAAATTTGTTTCATATCAAGAGAATGTCATGTATGGTATGTTAAGAGATTGTTGCTAATAATGGATGCATACAGGATGAGCTTCTTCAGTAGAGGAAGTCATGGACGAAACAATAGGGGTAGAGGAAAATAGAAGAGAAGGCCTAGAAGGCCTAGATTCTCAACACATTTTGATGTCGATCCTCAAGATTTAAACCATCTCTTTAAAGCTAGATTTTTCAATTGGATTGGAAAAGGGATAGTCTAGCCTAGGCCAGAGAGGCCTCCCCTCTAGCCCCAAAATGTTCCTGGTATCACTGTGCCTCCCCATGTATATTTGCAACCTGAAGTTCCCGAGAATAATGGATGGAAGGAGATTGTTCACCCAATAGTCTCCCACCATCGTGGCTGGCCAAATTTCTAATTACCTCCTCCTCCTCCACCTGCTAACCCAAATGTTTAGATTGCCCCTGCACACTCACCTGTATAGTCCTCCCATGTGTTGAGGAAAAGATATGAAATGATCTTACTCAAGCATTTTCAGATTCTGCCTGGCTAAAGAAAAATAGACGGAAATATCACCCTATGTTTATAGCCAACAAAAATAACATCATAACTCACAAGTATTAATTACGAGTTCTTAGGCTAGTCTTTTATCAATAAAAAACTTGTTGGAAATTTACTTTTTATGTAATTTTATGAACATATCAGTTGCTGAAATAAATGTAAAGATAGAAGTAAAATCACCAAGATGATAATGCTGACAGATGATACATAAAACAATCCTTTATTTCATTCCAATTCACCAAAGAGTCATTTTCTTTACAAAATCTCATACATAAATTTTGGACCAAAGTCAAACTTAGACATCCCCGATGGAACATACAAAAGGACCTCTGACAGAAAACCAAAACTAAACTCTAAAAGCTGGATCAGCGTGCCACAAATTGCTGCCCATTCGACTCTGCACAATAGCCTTTGTTAGTTATGAAAACTAATTCAAAAATAGACAAGTCTACACAAACTATCAAAGATAGATCAACACCTCTGAAAAACAAGTGTCTGAATGATGTAATTCAGCCCTGCATATTGTTGTCTACAATAAGACCCTGCTATCATAAAAGAGAATTAGGCTGTGATGAATAAATGAATGAATGAAAACTGAACTATCTCAACATAAACTCAAAGAGAAAACCTTAGTATGCTTCTGCTTCTATTCTCCTCTTGTTCCTCCCTTTCCTTTTTCCTTTAAGCAAATCAGAATTGGTTGAGGTAGTTGAACCACCTCATTAGTTAAGTTAACTAAAGATTCCACCAACTTTTAGTTAAGGGGGAAAAGTAATAATCATAATAAGGGTTATAAATAAATAATAACTAGTAGGTGGGACCCCTTGTAACTCCCTTTAGCTCATAACAATCATAACATAACTAGTTAGTTAAGCAAAACACACCTCCTTGTGGCTCCCATCATCATATTCACATTTGACAATTTAGGACATGATATTTGAAAGTATTTTCAAAAAACCATATTACTCATATATCCAAAAATAAACATGTTGTCCAAAATTCCTGAAGTCAATTGTCATCAACAATAGATAAAATAAAAAATCAAAAGCCATATTTCCCACTCTGAGATGCAATCTTTCCTTGATTTCTGCTGTCACCCTTCGATTTCCCTAAATTTTCCTCTGGCTGCGTTGATCCTTTAGGCCTAATCTCGCTGCTCACGTGGGATCAATCGTCCCTCAAATGCATCTGAGAAGACAAAGATTTGCTAGAGCCATTGGAGGGCGAGGAAGGGGAAACATTGGATTTTCCTTTGTCAAGAGCATGGTGGGCCTCGATTTTCAACCTTTTGCTATCATGAGAGGACTATACTGGTGAGTGGGGGGCGGCTTGGACAATGGGGTTAATACGTGGAGGAGTAGGTAGGGATAAATTAGGCCAACCACGATGTTGGGAGACTGTCGGGTGGACAATATATTTCCATCCATCATTTTTAGGAACCTCGGGTTGCAATGAGACATGAGGAAGCACAAGGATACCAGGGGATTGCGAAACTTGGAAAGGAGACCTTTCAGGCCTGGGTTGGACCACTCCTTGCCCAATCCAATTGAAAAATCCATCTTGAAACAACTGGCCAAGCTCTTGTGTCAGCATCAAAATGTATGTAGAACCTTGGCCTTCTTGGGCCTCTGTTCCAGTTACCTCTCCCTCGGTTTCCTCGACCATGGATACCTCGATTGAAAAAACTCATTCCTGCATGCATGATTGATTAGCAAAAAGTCTTTTTAAATAACCATACATGACAACTCTTAAAAATATGAAATAGATTTTGGCTCGACAATGTATCAGACTCACGCAATCCAATCCATACAAATTGTTTAACTGTTAATCAATGAGAAGGAGGTGAATAAAGGGTCCTGGGATATGCAAGGGGTTTGTATTGAGTGAAACATGGTATGATGAGGGGGGGAAAATGCGATTACTGCTCAAGGACAACAACAATCAACTGCAAACCAAATAAAACATCAATGTAATTCAATCAAGACATTGATATTGCCAACTGCTTCAGCACATAATTTTTCTTGACTGTAATCAATTTTAGAACAGGGAGTGAAAAATGAATGTGGGAAGGTGATGGGGTTGTAATTAGCGAAAAGTGAAATAATGGTGGGGAATGAGAGAGGGTATTGTTCATAAAATTAATCAATTAATCCATATAATCATTCTGTTAAAAGGAGATACACCAACCAAATGATCATTGTGACCCAATAACAATTATTGTGTATTAACTAGTTCACTATTCACAGTCAAATATCTAACATAGTTCCATCAACAAGACGATATGCACTCCACAACAATCTGTAAGGGGGTTCTGTTCCTCTTATTTATCCAGTCAACATCTTATAACAATTCTCGAATGTATAATAGTAACCATTTCTACTATGTTAATCATCAAAATCAACCACTGCCCACACATTACTTCAATAATCAAATACACTCAAAAATCGTGTTTCAAAATTTGCAATGAAGTTATACTGTCACTGCAATCAGGTCTCTCATTTAAAATCCATGATATTCGTTAAACATACATAGTGGACAACCAACCCAATAGTCCAGATTTAAATTTTAAAACCCTGACTCGTCATTTAAACAGACAGACAACATCCTCCATTCCAACTCATGTTATGTTGTAGAAAACACAAAATAATTCAATCAACACAAGTGTAATTATGTGACTGTACTAGCTCAATTAAACACGACTCTAAATAATCAAAATGATGGTCTATCCATCCAACACAATGAGGAAGCAATAACATGCATGACTTCATAAAACAAATAATCGAATTGCAACAAAGTCATGCTTAAAAACCCAGTGACTATCTTTGAGTGCTCAGCCCAAAAATATCCATATCATACACAATGGGAAGCCATACCTCAAACACCACAATGAAACATTCCCATTTGACAATTCTAAACACACAGTCACAATATCATTTACTCAACCAATCGTGTCAAGATATCAATCTAATACAATATTGCTCAAATTAATCCAACTGCAATCAAAACCATGTTGTGTAAAACTCAGGCTCATCCTTGATGATGCAATCAAATAACCATAACGAATACAGTGGATGGAATTACCATAGTCATCTCGGTTTCCATAACCATTTGCCCCAAAAAAACTCATAGTTACAGTGACCATTTATTCATGGCGTAGGAACACCACACATACAAATGCATTATGCGCGAACATGATTAAACAATTTTAACCAATGCCGAGTTTAACATCCAAATAATCTTTAGTGAAAAATACAGTGATTGTGTATCAACCAATCAACCAATTCAATGTTGAGCCTATTACTTGGAATGTCATAATAATCAACAAATGACCTAACATGCTGTGGAAACCACACATACCCACACATCGACATGAAGCGGGGCTGTGACATTCTCAATTAAAACAATAATGGGTTATCAAACACAAAGAGATCGATTGTGTATTTGATCTGTCCAATTAACCATGCAGGGTTAATCCATTGTAATAACATAGGCAATGACTAGATACCAAAACCAACATGATTCACATGATCAACTGGGTGAGCCGATACTCAATTTTGTTGACAATACACAACCATCCATAATAACCAATAGTAAACCCGACATGCCACAATAGTATTCTCTAAAAACTCTCAGACTGGAGGAGTTAAGGGTTTGCTCTATGGCCAACACAGGGAGACAAGAACCGACTCTTCTCTAAGGTGAAAACCTCCGAGACCAACGATGTATACATAGAGAACACCACAACTTACTCCATGGACAGGGTGAAGAATACTTGTGACAGGAGAGTCTATAACAGAGGAGTAAGGCTCAAATTTGGCCTGATAATGATACTTAACACACGTAAGGTATAACCCTCATGGCTCCCCAATCAACCAACTACAACGCTGAGGTACAAACAGGGTCGAGAAAGAGAAATATAACCCACTGCGCGACCATTAATAGTGACAACAACCCAATGCCCAAGTGAACAAAACGTAGTGAACCATAGTGCTTCCAACCATTAAAACCCCATAAAACCCAAAGATTGGGTACGGTGGTACGAATGCGTGAAGACATCCAGCCACCCAAGACCAAACAAAAATGCTTAGCTAAACCAACAAGGATAATAGAGATCCCTTATGGCTTCTAGCACCCAGGATCACCAATAACACTATGACTTCAACATTATTCCAGAGAAAACCATCACGCTTCCTTCCAAAAAATCACAATTTTAACAGTTGCAATACTTAAGGAAAGAACAACCCATACATTCGAACTAATATCCATTTCATAAACAAAGCATACTCATGGATGGCCAAAAAAAAGACATACCTGTAATCCAAGCACCTTAAAATGTGAGTTGGTCTAGCGGTTCCTCCCTGCTTGAAAATCAGAGCATAACCAAAACAACAAGGTTGAACAATACCCCGACTAGGGTGGCGGCCAATGAAAGGAGTAAGGATGAAGTGCAGTAAATGCACGTCACCTCCACCCACAACCCATTAACTTCTTAGTACATGCCAACAAGCTTTTCATTAACACCATTAATCAGACCATGTATCGAAACCATCACCCATTTAAACCAATAGCGCGACCCATCCTAAACTTTATGCCATAACATAATCACCATTACATATGAATTAATCTATTACCTTGTCAAATGTTCCACCCACATCCTATCCTTCCAAAACATAACATATGTATATTAACCATATAACTCAATCAAATTGCATAACCATTAGCCTATTTTTATGTCAAGTAATGAACATTAAAATTCAATGCATGTAGAGTAGCATATAACATAATTAAAATTTTTCCCTTTGCATTTGTAACATTGCTTTTCATTTCTTTCCCATTGCTCGTATATGCCATTGCTAACATGTTTATTGTGTAGGTCTCCTAGTAATAGATCCAATAACATATAGCAATGATAACAAGGATAACATAGGCCATTGTGAAATAAAACTTGAACCTAGAGCAAAAAAAAAACCACAGAACATGCCTTATCCATCACCAATAAAACAAGATTATTTCACCATGTAAGCAGTGTCGAACAATAGCACAACATCAAATAAGCACCAGACCTGATCTCCAATATAGAAGGTGGTCCCACCTACTAGCATTATTTAGCTTTTATAATAATAGGATTTATTAACCCTTTGCGGGCAAAAATCCATTGCGATTTTAATCATCAACAAACTGACGACTCCACAGGGAAATTTGTTTTCAACATATTTAGAACTCATAACTCATGGTTTTGCAGACCAAGAACAACAGGTCAAGAATATATAACCAGGAAGATTATGAAACAGGGGGAAGTGAGCGGATTTAATGGAAAGATGACCGGGAATTTGGGAATAATTCATGAAAAGTGTTAAGTGTGAGGGGTTTTTACCATTGTATGCATAATCATTCGACTGCAATCTGCTCACTTTAAGGATTTGTTTTTTAGACTTGCTCTCAAAATCTCAATGGATGAAGAAATGGAAAGAAGAAGCGGGAGATAACCAATTCTTTACAAGACAACAGTGGAAATATATAACAATTTCAAGGGTTCTTCAGAGGAGACATCATAACAACCGTGTAATCTTGATTGTTATTGACTAACAATGCTTTGCAGGAGTGTCACTGTGGCAGAATCGATCCAACATCCTATCTTGACCAAATTAACTAAAATATGATAGGAAACAAAATCGTGACTGAAGTAAAAATGCAGAAATTAAAACAACAACAATAAAAGACAAGAATGAAGAAGCGGCAAGAAAAGTTTTGAAACAGAAAGAAGAAATCAAACTACTGTAAAGCAGAAAAGAAAATAGCGCAAAATGAAAGTAGAGCTAAGCTACTAATATACAGAGAATCCAATTAGCATTAGAAATTTTCATGCTGGTCCCTTGGAATATTTCAAGCGAGGACTGTTAGTGCTGTAGGAAAACAATTGCTTCTGTAATTTCTTTAAAATGTATGAGTTAGTGTCCAAGACAAAAGCAATTTGGAAAGGACCCAACACTTGGAATTCTGACGTAATTATCATCCCCTTGATGCACATGATTAAATCATCAAGATAGATATGGAGACTGACCAATTCATCGAAAGTTGTATGTATAGGTTTTTTAAAAGCGGTATTTGCATCAAGTAATCCAGAAAGCAGGCATTTGTAAGACATAGTGTCACAATTAGTAATAAAAGTGGTTTTGTGAACATTTTCCCCCTTTACCTTGATTTTATTGTAACCCAAAATTTCGTCAAGTAAGGGCTTCAACTATAACTCTACAACCTGCTGTAGAATTATTCTTGTATTGAGGGGGGGATAAATATTTCTCATAATATCCTGACCGAAGATGCGAAAATGAATGCAGGTTCTAATATGATCAGTGGTTTGTGAAGTAGGTACCCAATTTGGAACCCGTTCAGGGTGGATTGAAGAAATAATCCTATCCCTTAAGAATTTTCTCAACTCCCTTTGAAAGGTTGCTTCCAGTGCAAAATTAACAAGTCCTTGTTTATTCCTAGCTGGTTTCATAGTATGTTGAATAAGACCCAGATCAAAACCACAAAGATCCTCATGACACCAAGAAAAAACATTTTGAAATCCACCAAGTAGCTCGACATACCTCACCTCTTATTTATCAGAACATTGGACATTTATTTTAACATTCGTTGAAGATTCAGGTGTCCTAATGTTCATGGATATGGTTTCAACCAACTTCTTTCGTAACTCCTCTTCTTTCTGTTCTTCTTTATTTCCTACATCACTCGATGAAAATGAACTCTTATGAGGATTCAAGCCCTCAAGAATTTTATTTTTTTCTATGGATATAATATCCTCGGGATTAAAAGGTTCATCTTGAATGAAAGCACAAATGCTCTTACTATTAGGGAGGGCCTGCCAAGATTCTACATTGTCAGGTATATATGGACGATATAAAGATTGAAAAGAACAATCAGGTCTGTGAGGTAAAATTTGTTGATTAGGAGAAGCTGCAAAGATAGCTAACCGACCAATCACTGAATTCAACTCCTTCTTAACATGAGTGATGTTGAAGGATAAAAGGTTTGATATAAGCACCCAAATAGTTTGGGAGTATCGTTCCATTATCTTGTTTCTAGGAGAGCACATTTTTCGTATCAATTTCACAACAAGCTCAGAATCTTCAAAAACTGAAAGGTGACCACAACCAATATTAAGGGCGTTTTCAATGCCTAATAATAAAGCTTCGAACTTAGTGACATTGTTTGTACAAAAAAGATCTAACCTGTAAGACAAATTATGAATTCTTCCTGCAGGGGAAACCAAGATAATTCCAGCCCCATTACCTTCATTAGAGTGTGAACCATCAAAGTGCATATGCCACATATCATCATCTAAATCGATTCTTTCCAAAGGAATATTATCCTCTTCATCAAATATGGAATATACTCCTAGGTCCTCTTCGCTAGATTGCAGAACACTCTCTATGTAGGGTGAAATTATTCCCTCTCTAAGGACTATAATGTTCTTACCATTCCGAGGAACGGATAAATGTGTCCCATTGAGTGAGAGGTATCCACCTGTTAAGGCTTTCAAATCCCTTCCCAATATAATTGAGTAATTTCTTACATGCATATCAATTACCTGAATGCCGAGGGTTGTTCTTATCTCAGGATGAACGCATAAAACCAATGTCACATCCTTAATCTCACCTATGGTTGTTTGTTGTAGACTATTATAGGAGAGCATTCTTCTGGCATTTTCATTTGTACAAGAAAATCCTAGCTCTTCCATAATGATCTTCGACATCACACTTGGGCCTGAACCACCATCAATGAGGCAACAATGGGCAATTTTATCCATAATATTTACATAAATATAAAAGGGGGATTTTTTACAGGGTATCTAAAGTTATGTACACCTACTTTATTTATAGAAGAATCATCTTCATAAAGATTGAATACAACGTAAGCTTTTCCTTCCATGAATTGTTTCAGATGCATCTGTTGTTTAGGGAAGACAACTATGTCTAGAAGGGTTGCATTTGCTTTGATGTTGGCCAACTGACTCAAGATATTGTATTTGGAAGAGGGGAGAGGAGGAGTGATTCCTTGACTCTTAGGGACCTTAGGAACCTGGAGAGTATCATCGGTTGAGGATGATCTCGAGCCAAAAGAACTGTGGGGAGGATCAAATTTTCCCTTGGGAGCATAGGCTTTGTTCCTAGTATTGATGACCATGAAATCCTATGTCTTTGCAAAATCTAGGACAACGATAGTAGCTTTTGGTATTTTACCAAAGATCTTATCTCTGACACTCTTCTTTACCTCACATGTGGTTTCTTTGTGGTGTTCCTTGCAAAATTTACACCAACTTCAGGGCAGGACAACTTTAGGCTGAAAATTGTTTTCAACCAGATTTCTAAAGGGGGGTGTAGAAGAGGATGAAGCTCCAGGGGTGAGAGGGGAGATAGATAGTTGTTTTCTTCTCAAAATCTATCATACGATTATTCATATCTTTCAGTAGTTGTAAAAGAGAGAACATGTCTGTTTGTCTAACCAATTCTCCCTAGGGAAGACCTGTTATTTCAAGTTGTTCCTCATACTCTGAGCAAGTATACAGAGAGGGGACAAGATTATCAATGGATTTTTCCTCAAGCCTATGATGGTAGGGGGAAGGAAATGCATTGTAGTAATGCATGAAAGCGGCTTGGTTCTGAGAGCGGATGAGTTCAGGGATTTGATTGTATAACTTGGTGAAACACAAGTTGAAATATTTGATGGTATCACCATCTTTGTAGGTAACATTATTGTATTCCATTAAATTCTTGGCTAGGATTTTAGATTGCCCATAAGTGGATTTGAACCAATAGATCAACTCCTCTCAAGTAGACATAATATTAGGAGGAAGGTCAAAGAAGTTGGCCACAACCTTTCCTTCCAAGGAATTTACGAATAAACACATGCAAGTATCATTGTCATTAGCCCCTATGTTATGACAAGCATTAGAAAATTCCACCAGATGTTCATTTGTAGTGACATTTTATTTCCTAAAAACCTAGGAAGGTGCTCTTTAAATTTAGGAAGCAAATGAGTAGCAAGAGCTAGGTTAAGGGGAGAGGGCACATGCCACGGTGTGGTTGTGGTGTTTTCTTCAAATTAAAAAATCCCATATTTTTTAATGACTTTGGTGGGGTTTGTGGTAGATTGTACAGGGATATGGTGGCTATATAAGCTACCAATCACTGATGACGATTAAGATTGAGAAGATGGAGCACTTCCAGTGCCACCAAAGCCACCATTAGATGCCATCTTTTGGATGATAGATGAGGGAAAGAAAGATGAATTGGATGAATCAGATAAATTTCTCCTTAGAGTACTTTGTTGGGAAGATAACACAACGTTTCTTCTTCCTATTTCAGCAATAGGATTGATTTTAGGTGACAAGCCTCTTCTTCTTCTAGAAGCATGAGAATCCATGGACATGAAATAAAGGCCGAAACTTGAAGAAACAAAAAGGTCATTGCTGATTTCTAGGTTGTCTACGTCTAGCTTCCAATTGTTATTGAGCACTAATATCTCTTTCAATTGATTCCCAAGAATGGTTAAGATCAACACAGGTGTTGGAAGTGTCTAAGATGGTGCTAAACATATTCAAAGAAATGATGGTCTGATTTTGAAGATCAGGCTCAATATTGGGCTGCCTTGCAATAGGAACAATCATTAAGAATAAAACAGTCAAGGAATCAATATTAGAAAAAGAAAGATGTATCAATGAAAATCGAGTATAAAAATTAACGACAGAGATATGGAATATCTCCCCAGTATGGTCGCCAAATAAATGTTGAGGAAAATTTATGAAATGATCTTACTCAAGCATTTTCAGATTCTGCTTGGCTAAAGCAAAATAGACGGGAATAACACCCTATATTTATAGCCAACAAAAATAACATCCGAACTCACAAGTATTAATTACGAGTTCTTAGGCTAGTCTTTTATCAATAAAAAGCTTGTTGGAAATTTACTTTTTATGTAATTTTCTGAACATATCAGTTACTGAAATAAATGTAAAGATAGAAGTAAAATCACCAAGGTGATAATCAAGACAGATGAGACATAAAGCAATCATTTATTTCATTCCAATTCACCAAAGAGTCATTTTCTTTATAGAATCTCATACATAAATTTTGGACCAAAGTCAAACTTAGACATCCCCGATGGAACATACAAAAGGACCTCTGACAGAAAACCAAAACTAAACTCTAAAAGCTGGATCAACTTGCCACATATTGTTTCCCACTCGACTCTGCACAATAGCCTTTGTCAGTCATGAAAACTAATTCACAAACATACAACTCTACACAAACTATCAAAGATAGATCAATACCTCTGAAAAACAAGTGTCTGAATAATGTAATTCAACCCTGAATATTGCTGTCTACAATAAGACCCTGCTATCATAAAAGAGAATTAGGCTGTGATGAATAAATGAATGAATGAAAACTGAACTATCTCAACATAAATTCAAAGAGCAAACCTTAGTATGCTTCTGCTTCTATCCTCCTCTTGTTCCTCCCTTTCCTTTTGCCTTTAAGCAAATCATAATTGGTTGAGGTAGTTGAACCACCTCATTATTTAAGTTAACTAAAGATTCAAACAACTTTTAGTTAAGGGGGAAAAGTAATAATCATAATAAGGGTTATAAATAAATAATAAATAGTAGGTGGGACCCCTTGTGACTCCCTTTAACTCATAACAATCATAACATAACTAGTTAGTTAAGAAAAACACACCTCCTTGTGGCTCCCATCATCATATTCACATTTGACAATTTATCTCATGATATTTGAAATTATTTTCAAAAAAAAGTATTACTCATATATCCAAAAATAAACATGTTGTCCAAAATTCTTGAAGTCAACTGTCATCAACAATAGATAAAATAAAAACTCAAAATCCATATTTCCCACTCTGAGATGCAATATTTCCTTGATTTCTATTTTCACCCTTCGATTTACCTGAATTTTTCTTTGGCTGCGTTGAGCCTTTAGGCCTAATCTCCCTGATCACATGGGAACAATCATCCCTCAAATACATTCGAGAAGACAAGGATTTGTTAGAACCATTGGAGGGTGAGGAAGGGATAGCAGTGGCTTTTCCTTTGTCAAGGGCATGGTGGGCCTTAGTTTTCAACCTTTTACTAGCATGAGAGGACTACAATGGTGAGTGGGGGGAAGCTTGGACAATGGGGTTCATAGGTGAAGGAGCAGGTAGGGATAAATTAGGCCAGCCACAATGTTGGGAGAATGCCGAGTGGACAATCTCTTACCATCCATCATTTTCAGGAACCTCGGGTTGTAATGCAACATGAGGAGGCATAGGGATACCAAGGGCTTGCAGAACTTGGAAAGGAGGCCTTTTAGGCCTGGGTTGGACCACTCCTTGCCCAATCCAATTGAAAAATCTAACCTCAAACAATTGGCCAAGATCTTGTGAGTCAACATCAAAATGTATGGAGAACCTTGGCCTTCTTGGGCCTCTATTCCAGTTACCTCTCCCTCAGTTTCCTTGGCCATAGCTGCCTCGACTGAAAAAACTCATTCCTACATGCATGATTGATTAGAAAATAGTCTTTTTAAATAACCATACATGAAAACTCTTAAAAATATGAAATATATTTTGGCTCAACAATGTATCAGACTCACGCAATACAATCCATACAAATTGTTTAACTATTAATAAATGAGAAGGGGGTGAATAAAGGGTCCTGGGATATGCGATGGGTTTGTATTGAGAGAAACATGGTATGATGAGGGTGGAAAATGCAGTTACTGCTCAAGGAAAACAACAATCAACTGCAAACCAAAGAAAACATCACTGTAATTCAATCAAGACACTGCTACTGCCAACTGCTTCAACACCAAATTTTTCTCGACTGTAATCAATTTTAGAATAGGGAGTGAAAAATGAATGTGGGAAGGCGATGGGGTTGTAATTAGAGAAAAGAGAAATAATGGCGGGGAATGAGAGTGGGTATTGTTCATAAAATTAATCAAGTAATCCATATAATCATTCTGTTAAAAGGAGATACACCAATCAAATGATCATTGTGACCCAATAACAATTACTGTGTATTAACTAGTTCACTGTTCACAGTCAAATATCTAACGCAATGCCATCAAAAAGACAATATGCACTCCACAACAATCTGTGAGGGAGTTTTGTTCCTCTTATTCATCCAGTCAACATCTTATAACAATTCTCAAATGTGTAATAGTAACCATTTCCACTCTGTTAATCATCAAAATCAACCACTACCCACACATTACTTCAATCATCAAATACACTAAAAAACCATGTTTCAAAATTTGCAATGAAGTTATACTGTCACTGCAATCAGGCCTATTATTTAAAATGCATGATATTCGTTAAACATACATAATGGACAATGAACCCAATAATCCATATTTAAATTGTAAAACCCTGACTCGTCATTTAAACAGACAGACAACAACCTCCATTCCAAATCATGCTATGTTGTAGAAAACACAAAATAATTCAATCAACGCAAGTGTAATTCTGTGGCTGTACAAGATCAATTCAACGCTACTCTAAATAATCAAAATTCCAGGCTATCCATCCAACACAACGAGGCAACAACAACATGCCTGACTTCATAAAACAAATAATCAAATTGCAACAAAGTCATTCTTGAAAACTCTGTGACTATCTCTGAGTGCGCAACCCAAAAATATCCATATCATACACAGTGGGAAGCCATACCTCAAACACCACGATGAAACATTCCCATTTGAAAATTCTAAACACACAGTCACAATATCAATTACTCAACCAATCGTGCCGAGCTATCAATCTAATACAATATTGCTCAAATCAATCCAACTACAATCAAAACCATGCTGTGTAAAACTCGGGCTCATCCTTGATGATGCAATCAAATAACCATATCGCATATAGTGAATGGAATTACCATAGTCATCCAGGTTTCCATAACCATTTGGCCCAAAAAAACTCATAGTTACAGTGACCATTTATTTGTGCGTAGGAACACCACACATACAAATTCATTATGCCCGAACATCATTAAACAATTGTAACCAATGCCAAGTTTAACATCCAAATAATCTTTAGTGCAAAAGACAGTGACTGTGTATCAACCAATCAACCAATTCAATGTTGATCCTGTTACTTGGACTGTCGTAATAATCAACAACCGACCTAACATGTTGTGGAAACCACACATACCCATGCATCGACATGAAGTGAGGGTGTGACTTTCTCAATTAAAACAATAATGAGTTATCTAACACAAAGAGAGCGACTCTGTATTTGATCAATCCAATTAACCATGTAGGGTTAATCGATTGTAATAACACAGGCAGTGACTAGATACCAAAACCAACACGAGTCACATGACCAATTGGGTGAGTCGGTACTCAATTTTGTCGACAATACACAACCATCCATAATAATCAATAGTAAACTCGACAGGCCGCAACTGTCTTCTCTAATTTCCATCAAACTGGAGGAGTTAAGGGTTTTCTCTGTGGCCAACACAAGGAGACAAGATCAAAATCTTCTCTAAGGTGAAAACCTCTGAGACCAATGATGTATACACAGAGAACACCACAACTTACTCCGTGGATAGGGTGACGAAAACCTGTGAGAGGAGAGGCTATAAAAGAGGAGCGAGGCTCCAATTTGGCTTGATAATGATACTTAACACACACATGGTATAACCCTCATGGCTCCCCAGTCAACCAACTACAATGCTGAGGTACAAACAGGGTTGAGAAAGAGAAATATAACCCACTGTGCGACCATTAATAGTGACAACAACCCAATGCCCAAGTGAACAAAATGCAGTGACACAGAGTGATTCCAACCATTAAAACCCCATAAAATCCAAAGACTGGGTAGGGTGGTACGAATGGGTGAAGACAACCAACCACCCAAGACCAAACAAAAACCCTCAGCTAAACCAACAAGGATAACATAGAGCCCTTATGGCTGCTAGCACCCAGGATGACCAATAACACTATGAATTCAACATTATTGCAGAGAAAACCATCACGCTTCTTTCCAAAAAATCACAATTTTAATAGTTGCAATACTTAAGGAAAGCACAACCCATACATTCGAGCCAATATCCATTTCATAAACAGAGCAGACTCATGGATGGCAAAAAAAAAGACATACCTATAATCCAAGCACCTTAAAACGCGAGTTGGCCGAGCGGTTCCTCCCTACTTGAAAATCAGAGCATAACCATAACAACAAGGTTGAACAATAGCCCAACTAGGGTGGCGACCAACAGAAGGAGTAAGGGTGACGTGCAGTAAATGCACGTCGCCTCCACCCACAATCCATTAACTCCTTAGTACATGCCAACAAGCTTTTCATTAACACCATTAATCAGACCATGTATCGAAATCATCACCCATTTAAACCAATAGTGTGACCCATCCCAAACTTTATGCCATAACATAATCACCATTACATATGACTTAATCTATCACCTTGTCAAATGCGCCACCCACATCCTATCCTTCCAAAACATACCATATGTATATTAACCATATAACTCAATCAAATTGCATAACCATTAGCCTATTGTTATGTCAAGTAATGACCATTAAAATTCAATGCATGTAGAGTAGCATATAGCATAATTTGAATTCTTCCCTTTTCATTTGTAACATTTATTTTCATTTCTTTCCCATTGCTCGTATATGTCATTGCTAACATGTTTATTGTGCAGGTCTCCTACTAATAGATCTAATAATAGATAATAGTGATAAAAAGGATAACATAGGCCGTTGTGAAATAAAACTTGAACCTAGAGCAACAAAAAAACCACAGAACATGCCTTATTCATCGCCAATAAAACAAGATTATATCACCATATAAGCAGTGTCGAACAATAGCACAACATCAAATAAGCACCAAACTTGATCTCCAATCTACAAGGGGGTACCACCTACTAGCATTATTTAGCTTTTATAATAATAGGCTTTAGCAACCCTTTGCGGGAAAAACTCTGTTGCGATTTTAATCGTCAACACCATGCAAGCAAAAGACTCAAAATCGAGGCTCACCATGTGCATGATAAAGGTAAATTTGTTGCTGCTCCCTCCTCTCCTTCAAGTAACTCAGCCAAGTCAGTATCCTCCCGTATGCACTTGAGGGATGACTGCTCCCATGTCATTAGTGAGATCAAGCCTTAAGGTTCCACACAACCTAAGGATGATTCAGGGAAGTCCAAATGGGACAACAACAACAAAGGAATAATTTCCTCTCAAAGTGGAAAATATGGTTTCTGATTATGTATTTATAATTGTTTTGTTGAGACAGTGGATTGTTGAAAGTTTTGGACAACAAACTATTTTTGGATATTGTGGATATTTACATGCTGGATATAATTTGGAATATTTTTGATATTTAAATTTCAAATTGTGGAACAAATTATGGGAGCCACAAGGAGGTATGTGTATGATTGATTGTCTACTTATGTTTATTTTTCTTAAGAAATAAAAGGGAGTCACAAGGGGTCACACCTACTAGTTATTATTTAATAAAAGACCCTTAATTATTATTATTATTATTTCTTCCTCTAAACTAAAGATTAGTTAAGTTTTAGTTAACTTAAATAAATGGGGTAGTTGAACTACTTCAACTGATTTGGAATGCATAAAAGCCAAATGAGAAGAAAGAGCAAGGAGATAATAGAAGGAGAACACATACTAAGGTTTTCTCTTGAGTTTTATTGAGATAATTCAATTTTCATTCTTTCTTCAATTCATTAAAGGCCCAATTCTCTTTTTGACAACAGGGTCTTATTGTAGACAACAAGGTTCAAGGCTGAAACATATCATTCATATGCTTGTTTCAGAGGTGTTGATCTGTCTTTGATAATTTGTGTAGACTTGTGTGTTTATGAATTGAGTTTCATGACTGATAAAGGATATTGTGCAGAGTCAAGTGGGAAATAGTCTGTGCCAAGCTGATCCATATTTTAAAGTTCAGTTTCTACTTCTTGTCAGAGTCCTTTTGTATGGTTTTCATCGGGGATTTCTAAGTTTGACCTTGGTCCATACCCTCACAAGGATTTTTGTAAGAGAATGATACTTTTGATTTCTTGGAATGAAATAAAGCGATTGATATTATGTCTAATTTGTGTTGATCTATGGCTTGGTATTTTTGCTGTTGATCTCCACATTTACTTTTGCAATCTATTATATTCACAAAATTATATAAAAATGTTGTATTTTGCAACAATCTTTTATTTTTAAAACAAATCATCCTAAGCCCTTGTAATTAATACTTGTGGATTGGGAAACACTTTTTGAGGCTATAACCATAGGGTAATATTCTCGACTATCTTGCCTTAGCCAAGCAAGATTCAAAAATTCTTGAGTAAGATAAATTCATATCTTTTCCTCAACACGCCCTAGCCTAACACACCTCTTGGTACTCTCAGCAAGCTAAGATGTAAAGATTGAGTTTTTGGTCAAAGTCAAAGGTTGACCAAGTCAAAGCAGTCATGATTTACTCTATGAAGTCAGAAAACAAGTTAGAATGGGCTCTAACTTCAGATCATGGAAGACAAGGATTGACTTCATCCTTTCCAAGAATAAAATGTTGGATATCGTGAAAGGCAAGATCATGTAACCACAGTTTGAAGCGGGAAAAGAGAAGTAACCTCATAACATTGTAGTTATGGAGAATTTCAAGGAAAATGACATCAACGCTATGAGTATCATAGTGGACTCTGTAAAAGACCACTTGATACCCTACATATCTCATCTTGACTCATATAAGAAGATGTATGATGCCCTAACTAACCTCTTCTCGGTCAGAAACATTGGACAAGTAATGAGTCTAAAGAATGACCTCTGTGACATGAAAATGAATGATATAAGTAACAACTACCATATAAGCCAAAATCAAAATCAAACTTGAAGAGACCCAGAAGGAGTCAAATAAAAAAGAAGTCAGTAATAAAGAGGAAATTAGAATAATACTTTTGACACTTTGCAAAAGGCAATAAGGATGTAGAGGGAAGCATGGCCTCTCTTATATGGAGGGAGATGATTACAAAATTCCAAAAGAAGAGCATGCATTAATGCATGAAGCGAGGATTAGGAGGGAGATAATCCTAAATAATATGATCCATTGAAGAATCCGTGAATATTATGAAGTATCTATCCATGTTCCCATTGAAAGTAGCAGCCATGATAAGAAACACGTGTTCAGTTTGACTTTAGAAGAAGTATTCTTTGAAAATAAGTCTTAAGTATCCTTGGTTGTCCATATACATCCATGTTCCTATGATAAAAGGGAGAAGTTGGAATCCTCATGAAGGAAGGGCATGGAATCTATAGAAGACTCCGTGGACCCAAAAGCTAAAGAGGAACATGAGGAAGAACATGAAGATTCCAAGAAAGAAAGAAAAGCCAGAACAACCAGTTATTATACCGAGAATCATAAGACTACCAACTTGGTTTGAACCCACTAGAATAAATCAACCATACAAAATGGAAGTTGTGATGAAGAATAGTGTACGTAATAAAATGTGAAAAAGACTTATGAATGGAAGAATTGCGATATTCAAAACTATAGGTTCTTCTAGAAGGAGGGAAAAGACTACGCCGACAACTTGTTCCAATAAACTAGATATACTTCTTGCAGTATCCATGGATTGAAATTTACATGTAAAATATTGTTCTTCCCAATAAAGAAAATCAAGAAAGAAGCTTATACCAGAAAGAGACCCATGTATGCAAATGGATGAATACCTTGTATGGATTCAAGAAACTTGATGCAGAGTATCTCATATATAACATAAGTGTGACCAAAACTTCCTATGAAAGAGAAAGTGTATCATAATGGTTACTCAGAAGTCCGGGATGATGGATTGCAAATCTATGCCTAAATCCCATGATAAAAGATCTCAAGATGTTGAAGCGACTCTAATCCAGTAGAATTTTCTCTGTATTGACAATTGATTGGCTTGTTAATGTATTTGGAGAATACTCAGCCATATATTTTGTTTTGTGGGACATTTAAATTATGACATATAGTTGCATGAATTTATCCATTCAGATTGGGCAGGGAGTACAAATGACAGAAGAAGTGCTACTTGGATATGTTTCAGTTTGATATTTTCCACGATGTCATGAGCTAGCAGGAAAAAAAAGTCCGTTGCAATCAACACTACAAAAGCAGAGTATATTACAACTTGTGATGCTTGTATAGGAACAATAAGTTGATTTTTGGATCGTTTGATCAAGTGTTGAATTCAACCATGATATATTGTAATGATCAGAGCTATGTGAAGCTTTCAGAGAAACTGGGGTTCCATGACAGACCTAAGTACATTGAGATCAAGCATTATATTCCCCATGATAAATTCCAGAAGAGAGAAGTGGTTCTCTAGTATATCTTCGGATATGAGTAGATAACAAATATTTTGGTAAAGCCTCTGTCCAAGATAACAAGTTTGTGTACTTAAGAGACAAGTTGGGGATCGTGGAGACAAATTCCTTATTGGAAAAGGAAGTGATTACTCCAAGGTTGGGAGGGAGCACTGATATGCTATTGATTTATGGACAATCATTTTCCAGTTCAGAAAATGCTCCGGGATGGGAAGTTCCTTTCCAGTTCGGAAAGTGGTTCGATATTTCTGACGGACATGCATTTTCCAATTTGGAAAATAGTCTAGATCGGATGGTCATTTTCATAATGAAAATGGTTCGATAGATTGCTGATATACCATAGAAAATGATTCCCCTTGTGTCCAATGTGGGGGAATGGTCTAGGACATTCATTCTTCTTGGCAGTCACTCTAAGTAGTGGTCAAGTAGAATGGTTCGCTTGTCAGGTAGTCATTCTTTTGAAGTTCATAGTTGTGAGAAGTTTCAAAGAATGGCCCATTTTGGAGGTTGGTGTAGGACAGTCATTTCCATAGGAAATGGTATGGACAATGATTCCCTAGAACATACTCATTCTCTCCAGGTTTCACTTTGATTAGTGCTAGAGGAATGACCCAGTTAGGTGAATTTTCCAGGTTCAGGGACATGCATTCCCTAGGGCAGACTCATTCTCTCTAGGTTTAGTATGATTAGTGCTAAAGGAATGACCTAGTTAGGTGAATGGTCAAGCCTAAAAAATCAGGGACACTTATTCTTCTATGCTTGAGAAGAATAGTCCAGATATCCCATGGCTGATGTTTTACTTTCCGAGGGCAGATGCTCTTCTAGATCTCACAGATGTGAGTGGAAGAATGTACCATATGACTCAATTTATATCATGATATTATTTTATGCAGGTTGATATCAGATGATATGATTGTTGTGGAGACTGTATGTCTCTGGACAATAGTTTTATGCTACTGTGGTGGAGGTGATCCACTGGTAGAGATTGTGTGTCACTAGTTAGTAGCCGTGTGCTACTAGGAGTGGTTGTGTACCACTGGGTAGTAGTTGTGTACTACTATGGATATACATAGTTGTGTTATATTGGATGACATTGTTATGATTGTCGTGGAGACTATCACTAGCATTGGAGATGATTTATATCTAGATGGATAGTTAGTACGCCGATGGAAAAACATTCTCCCTGTTGGGCCCTTCATTTTTGTTGTTAGAAGTTCCGTAAGGAATGCTATAGTCCCAATTTTGGTTAAACAAAATTTGTGCAAGACACAGAGGAGATGGAAAACAAAACAAAGAAAGAAACTGAAAAAGGTTGGAAGGAAGGACAATGCAACATGAGCATGAAGAAATAAGTTACAACATAAGAAGAACAAGAAAGCATTTGAAGTCTCAAACCTGAATATCCCAATTGGCTTATATATACGGGATGAATATGCTTGTAAAGGGATGATTGTTCGGATAGTTGTTCAAATGTTTGTTAGAATGGGTTCAAGTTCTATGTTATTGTCCATTTTGGGTAAATGTTAGATAGAGTTCTAGAGTCTAGGTTTTGGAACCAGGCCAAGGTTGTAATAAAGTCATGTCATGTTGTAATGTTGAAAGAGCAAGGGTTCAGGTTAAACTTGTCTCTCAGTAGAATAAAGTTTTGTTGTTAAGCTCTGGTATGACCGAGCTGTGTCTGTAACTAAGTAAAATCATGTAATTGGGAAGATTCATATGATGTTAATACAAAGAGAGACCCAAATTTTGAAATTATTGTGTTTGTTTAGCTTCAGATTATATTGAATGTTGTTTCATATTGTCTTTATGTCAGATCTGCTTAATTGGATATATCTTCTTTATGACTACAACACAACTCTGTTTCTTTAATCTGAGTTAGGAATGTTCAGATAGTTCTAGGTTTAATCTATCTTGCGCAAGACTAACAACAATCTCGAGACTATATGGATTTGCCTAAGCATTCTTCTTAACCTTCCTTATTTTCCTTGTCTTGGTTGCGCTTCAGGTGATACTTCTTTCTTTCAAGGAAGATGAAAATGCCAGCGCTCTAGAATACTTCAGTACCTTTTGTTGGTAACCTGAGAAGGACCCTGGTCTAATCAGTTCCGCGCCAACAAAATGGATTTGTTTCTGGGACCTGCTTCATAAGGGAAATTGTAGGGAGAATGCTTCCACGGATCCACCGATCCCATATTCACTAGTGGTGGGAGAGAAATTGCAACACCTTCATATGGAAATAAGCATAGTTGCGAGGCAACTTTGTGAAAGATACAAGAGAGGTGATCTTTTACTCAGAAAGATCAAGCGACCAATACGCGATATTCTGGGTTAACTTTTTGGAAGAATTATTCCATTGGATAGATAGGCTCCAAGAATCTCCAGAATTCCAAGAAAGAGTCAAGAAGACCTGTACTTGGGATACAAAAAATATTGAAACTCTTCATCAGCTGGATTGCCTGATCACACGAGCAATTGATTTTTGGGTCAATACAAATCTGGAAGGATATATTATTGAGTTTGTAGCTGAGAACCACCAGTATTTTCAAGGGAAGAAGTGGATTTCAAGAAAGATGCATGAGGAAGGATATTGAGAGAAACTCCCTTGTGGATTAAGGTATTCTTGATGGAGGAGGGGATGTCGACCATCTCCTCGACTGAGATGACATCCTAAACATCCACGCTTGAGGTGGGGTGAATTTGGGGTGGGATCATGGCCTAAGAAAGGGGAGAGTGTTCTTTGATAAATAGGGGAGCGACAAGAAATGGACCCAAGTAAAGAGCGAGTCTTGAAAAGAGCTGCCATAGTTGAGAAGTGGTGTCATGGTAAGATAAAGAAATCAATAAAGAAGTCTGAGGTGTTGAGTAGAGAACTCGAACTAGGAGAAGTTGATGAAGGAAAAGAGGAAGAGTTGAGGAAGATGAGAAGATAGGGAAGACTAGCCAGTCAAAGACTAAATGAGAGAGAAGCATAGAGAGAAAGAAGTCCCCAAGAGGGTGGAAAAGAAGAAGAATGTGTAGAAGCAAGAGAAGATCAAGCCGACATGGATCTTGTAGAAGAGACCACTCCAGAGGATGAGAACAAGACCCCCCAATATCAAAGAAACCTGCCCAGAAGCCAGTGGAACTAGCCCTGAATCACCCATCCCCCAAGTGTCTTCTATACCAGTGGTAAATTATATACTATCTTCTTATGCTATTCCTATTTCAATTCAGTCAGTTAGTCAATCACAACAGGTGAACATGAATATTGGGAGGATATTGGGATCCCCTTGTATATCACAACCAAGATCGTTGGGGTTTACTTTGATAGGAGTAGTAAGATCAACAATGTTTGGGAATACGAGAGGCTCGATCACTCAATACCCATAATTTTGGGGTAAAGGAGATGAGGATGTTGAGAAACATTGGTTTCTATGTGAAGTGATTTGGAGGTCCAGAGGGACTCTAGATGAAAATAAGTTGGTTGAATTCCAAACTACCTTGAGAGGTCATGCTCTCAAATGGTACATGAAGGCTATTGAGCCAGGAGGAGTGCAAGGACAAGTGTTCACACTTGGCCAAGTTCGGACAAAATTCATAGAAAATTTTAAGCTACCTCAGTCAAAACAACAAGCTTTGTTTGATTTGCACGAGATTCAACAAAGGGAAGGAGAATCAAATTGGGAATATAGTCAGAAGTTTAAGGATTCCATTGAGAGGCTAGCACATCCAATTCATGAATATCATCGAAGAGAATGGTATATCTAGGGATTGGTACCTCTGACGTGAATTCAATTAGCACAACAATGATTTGACTCCTTGATAGGTTCCTTGGAACAATCAATGAAGATTGAAGCCATGGAAGGATATCCAGGGATCCCAAGGGTGACTAGACCCCCATTAGATGCAAATTTGGTGCAATTACAAGGACAAATATCAACACTGATAGAAAAGATTCAAGAATTGACGATACCCAGACCAGGACAACCACAAGTCTGGTGTACTAGATGCTACACAAAGGGGCATATGGCGAACGGATGTCCACGTATGAAGGGAATCAGAACTCCTCACAATATGATGGGAACCTCATCAAGACCCATGGGAGGAGTTGAAAAATTATCTACGAATTTACCATTCCATACCCCAACCCCGTATCATACCTTTTCAAGAAATCAAGCATCGCAGTTAGCTAAGTATTGCGAGATTTGCCAAATTCATGGGCATGTGCCAAGGTAGTGCCCTATTATCCAAAAGTATTATACCATACCGAATACCATACACTATGAGTTCTGCACATCTACCACATATGCTACGAATCTGTGTAGAGTGTTAGATTCACTTGCATACAGATTGGATTGAACATCATTAAGGGTGACTAAAACCCCTCAAGGACTGGGAAGGGGACAAGGAGGTGGGGTTGGAGGAGACTTTAGAGGAGGAAGAACTAAGGGAAGAGGACCAATTAGATGTTACAACTGTGATGAGAAAGGTCACATGGATAGGGATTTTCCTCAACCGAGACGACCATGAAGCTCTCACTGCAAAACCAATGGACACACAACTAAAGACTTCCTAGAGCTAATTGTAAAATGGGAAGATTGGGCACGTCAACGAGGATCCAAATTCATTGGTTTAGAGATAAAGAGGGAATTCAAGGGAAAACTACCCAAGATTAATATCATTACTCGTGGAGGAGAAAAGACTGGCATAGATGCTGGTGACCTGCCTAAGATCCAAAAAGAAGCGGCCAAGGAGGACATGTATGACCCTCTGAAACATAAGCTATTCTTTAAAAATGAAATAGAAGTTTTCCAGAGTATCCCTGGCCCTGAAATAGAAGAAAACCCCCCTCAACCCACCATTTATCCTAATATTGTGCAACTCCCTGCTTCACTCCCTTCACCCCAAAACCCTGTAATATCGACGAGACAACCCGAGCAGTCGAAAAATGTAGTCAACCTTTTGTTTCAGTTATTTTATGATATTCTTGAGAATGACCAACTAACAGAAAATTTGCGCAATTCCCTGTCTCTAGTCCTAGGAATGGAGGAATCCCCGAGAGCTAGAATAATGACTAATATTCCCGAGAATAACACTTAGAGAGTGCAAAGATATAAAATACAGACTGGGAAAGAGTTTATACTAGCAACTCAACTAGATGAGTTTGAGATTAAGGATGTTATGTTAGATATATGATCTGATGTTAACATATTGCCTAAAAATACTTGGGAAGCTTTAGGGAAACCGCAATTGATATATTCCCCAATTCAATTGAGAAGTAGCAATCAATATTGTATTTTCCCAATACAATATATGTTGGAGAATGTGGAGATAGATGTTGCAGGAGTAAAGACTGTAGTTGATTTTGAGGTGATCGGAATTATGGGGGATAAAGACCCTTATCCTGCACTACTTGGTATTGATTGGGATTATGATAACTATGATGTTATTGACCTAAAGAGGGATACTATGAAATTTGAAGTAGACCAAATAAAAGTAGTTTAGCCCTTGGATTTGTATGTAGGCCCTCAATACACGGAGCCAACAGAAAATAATATGGAAGGAGAGGATCTAGATCAGTTATACATCGTAACAACAGGAAGGAGCAAACTACATCAATCCTATGGCTGATGGATGAGTAATTTTGAGGAGCATACAATCAGTGGATGGAGATTCAGAACTAGAGTTTGACAATTGGAAATAGGGTATGTATGAAAGATTTTCAAGATGATGCACAACTGTCAGAGAAATGAGATGGGTTGGAACCGAGGTCAGAGAACATTCGACATAAAATGGTACCTCATACTTTGGAAATTTTCTAGTTATCATGGTAGAAAATATAACAAAATATCAAAGGATCGTAGTTCAGGACTTAGCCTTGGAAGACACCCCTGCCATGTGGTGGGATAGTCATAAAGAAATAATTAGTAACTGGGAGGATGTGAAGCATGCTATCCAGTGTCGATTTCAATATAAGGAGCAACTGAAATCACAGATGAAAATGGATTTTCAAGTTGCACAACTTTTCAATGGATAGTCTGATCCTAAAACACATATTGAGCAATGTGTAAGACAATGGCAAGTTGTATAAGTACCATCTCACTTGTGGGTTCAGTTATTTCCTCATTCACTAGGGCCGATACCAGAATCCTGGTACACTCATGAAGAGGCCAAAAGGCAGACCAATAGTTGGAAAACTTTAGTAGAATAATTTTGCAAGGACTTCTCTTTTACAAGTAAGTACCCTGAGCTTAAGATAGTCCTATAGAGAATTAAATAAATTATTTTTACCGATGTTTGTAAACGGAAATCAGACGCAGTGGTATGTGCCAAGAATAGTCAAGTGCTTCAGTCTAAACTTCACTTGGACATGGACAAAACACCCATAGAATGCTATAAAATTGAGAAGGATTTGGAAAACCATGATGATTTGGAGGAACTGAGAAACTTAGGCATTAAGGAAACAAAAGGAAGTAGAGAAATCCAGAACACGCTACCCAGTCAAACTGATAGCTCTTATAACCATCCATTGAATTTGTGAAAAGTCAAAATAGGAACTACTGAGCAACCCAATATGGATTTTGTAGGAGATTATTGGGATGAGAAAACTAGCCAGGAAATACATAGCCTGTTGCGAGAATATGAGGACTTATTCCCAAATACATTCTCAGAGATAAAAGGGATAAAAGGGGCTATGGGAGAGATGAAAATCAAACTAAAACCAAGATCAAAATCTATAAGGCATATACCATATCGTCTTAACCCAGGGTGAAAGAGAAGGTTAAGAGGGAAATAGACAAGATGCTTGAGGCCAGACTGATTTTTCCAATTGAAGAAGCAGAGTGGGTTAGCACCATAGTCATCCAGAGAAAGAAAGGTACATAGTAAATTAGGGTATGTGTAGACTACATAATATTTAATTATTCCTGTGTGCATGACCTTTTTCCCACACCTTTTACTGACGAGGTGCTAGAACATGATGCAGGGAAAGAGTCTTACTCATTTACGGATGGATTTTCGGGGTATCACCAAGTGAGAATTACCAAGGAAGAAAAAAGGAAGACCACATTCATAACATAATGGGGGTAGTTTTCATATAGTGATGCCCTTTGATCTAAAGAACACCCCTACAATTTTTTATCGGATTGTAATAAAAACCTTCTGAGAATTTATTCACAAATTTATATAAGTTTATAGGGATGATTGGACAATGTACAATCTGTTGAAAGAACACGTAGCGCTACTATGACTGATGTTTGATCAGTATAGGGAACTACACATATCTTTAAACCTTGGAAAGTGTATCTTCTGTGTGCCACATGGAAATCTTTTGGACCACATAGTATGCCGAGAAGGAGTGCTGGTAGACCCAGCCAAATTTGTAGTCATTTTGAATATGCCACCTCCTATGAACGCTAAATAGTTGCGCTCAACGCTAGGGCACACAGGGTACTATCACAAGTTCATCAAAAGGTATGCCACTATTACTGCACCCCTGGAAAATATACTAAATAAGTCTAAATTGTTCTAGTAGACACCAAAGTGTGATTGAGCATTTGACATCCTGAAGGAAAAGATTATCACAACACCTATTTTGATATTTCCAAATTGGGAAAAGGAGTTTCATGTGCACGTGAATGCATCAGGTATTTCCCTAGGAGCCATCTTAGCGCAACCGGGAGATGGAAATACAGATCATCCCATCTATTTTCCTAGCAGGAAGATATCACAAGCTGAACGCAACTATACAACCACAAAAAGGGAGGGTTTGGATATGATTTGTTCTCTATAGAAGTTTAGAAATTACTTGTTAGGCTCTCATTTTATTTTTTTTACTGATCATTCTGCATTAAAATATCTAGTTAAAAAGCATGTCTTGGAAGGAATAATTTGTCGATGGCTGTTACTGTTTCAGGAATTTTCATTTGAGGTGATCATCAAACCTGGAAGATGCAATGTGGATCCCAATCACTTGTCCAGATTGGAGTCAGGGGAGAGTGGTGGAAAAATCGATGATCAACTCCCAGATGCAGACTTGTTCTGAGTTGAGGCAGTACCAGAATACCTGGAAGACATAGCAATTTTCCTGAGTATAGGGGCCTACCCAGAAATGTACTCCACAACTCAAAAACACTATATGGTGGTTTGAGCAGTGGACTATCAATTGATTGTGGGGAAATTGTATAAGTTGTGCCTAGACAATATCCTCAGGAGGTCTGTTTTGCACCATGAAAGACAAGACATCCTCTAGGAGTGCCACAGTGGAGTTGCCGGAGGCCATGTCGGAGGAAAGGAAACTACAGAGAAATTCCTCCAAGCTGGATTATGGTGGGCCATGCTCTTCAAATATGCAAAGAAATATGCAAGATTTTGCGACGTTTTCCAGAGAGTAGGTAAGCCATCAAGACAAGACAAATTGCCTCTTCATCCAGTTCGAACTTTGCAAGCATTTTAGAATTGGGCGCTTGATTTTATTGGACTGATCAACCTCACAAATAAGCACTCAAAGGCCAGGTATATTATCACCACAACTGATTACCTGACATGATGGGATGAGGCAACATATGTTCAGGATTGTTCGACTGATACCACTGCCAGGTTTATCTTTGAAAACATTATCACTTGGTTTGGATGTCCTAGGAGTCTGACTATTGATCAGGGTGGTCATTTTATCAGTAGTACAATAGTTAAGCTTACAACAGAGTTCCTAATCCAACATCATAAAAAAAAACCCTACCATCCACAAGCCAATGACACAGTGGAGGCGTTTAACAAGATTCTGGAAAGAGGTTTGACAAAGGTTTGTTGTGAAAACAGGGAAGATTGGGATGATAGAGTCCCAACAGTTTTGTGGGATTACATGACGACCACGAAGAAACTTCACAAGTATACTCCATTTTAGCTAGTCTATGGGAAAGAGGTTGTGGTACCTGAAGAATTCATTACCCGGAGTCTCTACATCACACAGGTTACACATATGTCAGAGGATGAATCAGTTGCACAGAGGGCTATGGAGTTGCAAGAACTTGATGAGACCAGGTTTTTAGCAGACTTCCATCTAACATTTGAGAAAGCCAAACATAAGGCTTGGCACGATAGGCATATTAAGGAAAAAAAAATTGTGCAAGGAGTAAGGTCCTACTTTATGACAATTGATACCAGAAACATCCAAGAAAGTTGTGCATGCATTGGTTGGACCCATTTATAGTTGTGGAGATCTGACACTCTGGCGCAGTCGGCCTAGCGCAAATGGATGGTATACTTCGACCAAGATGGGTGAATGGCACTCACCTGGAACCCTATATTTCTTAGGAATGAGCTAAAGGACTGTTGCTTCAGTCAAAAGGAGCATGTATAGTAGTTAGATTTGAATTTCTACAATTTCTTTAAATTTAGTTAATAAATTCAAAGTGTGCATTTTTGCGCCGCGACATGTATTACATTTTTTTTTTTGTACCAGTCTAAGAATTACTGTTATAACCCTAAATTGCACTATACATGCACACCTAGCATCAGGCTATCTTACTTACTATTTTTTCCAAGCCAACACTGAACAAATCTTCTTAAAAACACAAATTTTGAAGATGTATGTGCTTTGCTCCACTACTTCCTGCGTATATATGCTAGCTGCACCATTACAACCTACTTATACCCACAAAAGTTGCAAGGGATTCGTTGAGATTACGGGCTATTGGGTAGTTTCCCAACTAATCCACCACCTATAGCCCATCACCCAACCGAATAACCATCCTCTTGTCATATAAAAGGAGGTGTTGGGGTCTCATTTCAAGGAGAAACATAGCTACAGTGAAACTCTGCCCATTTCACTTTCCCCCCTTGCCCCAAGAATTTGTAGCCACATTGTGAGTTTTGAGCCAGAATTCCCTATTCTTGCCTTTTTCCTCATTCATAATCCTATGCCCATTCTCTAGATAGAAGTGTGAGACAAGAAGGATGCGTGGAAGAAGTTGGAGCTTGGTGAAGAGGAGCCCAAGACTGGGTTCGAGGAGTAGTCACCGATCTCATTTTGTAAGTGACTTTGTGAGATTAATATAAAGAAGTACTTTTTTCGTCCCACCATATGATGTGTTCAATCTTCATGTTTGATTTACATTTTTGTTATGACATCTAACCCACTAATTCATATATAAGATGCATGCTTGTAGTTTCTTGTTTGTCTTTTGGTGAATGCAGGTCAACCTTGGGAGGAGACTTGCAGTCGAGGAGAGACCAAATGCAAAAGGATAGACACTGGACACATAGTTTAAGGTAAGACTATCAGATCCCTATACTTTGTATTTTATGCATGAATGTGGGGTATTGTTGGGATAGTTGTTAAAAGTATGAGACTTTAGACGATTAGCTATGCCTACATGATTGAAACCTAGTGTAGTCCATAGGGGGGTTTTCCCACTATAGAAGAATTGGCGACCATACTGGGGAGCCTCTAGGGTTTTTAGGGGATGTTTTTGGGTGTTTTAATTGGTTTAATTACCTCTTTGAGTTCTCTGTAAGTTGTTGAGTCTTCAAGGGATTCTGGTCTACCATACTGATACTCCCTTCATGGTCAACTTTGAATGTTATTTTTCTTTTTTTTTTGAAAATTTATAGAGGTGTACGCGGCCTGCAGTGGGTCTGCACGTGTGCATACACGCCCTACCTTTGGACATCCTGCGTACATACACAGGTTGCTTAAGTGTCAGTAGCATGCCTATGTCAGGAAGCCTTTTTCTTAAGACGAGGTAGTCATCCTCTTCCCTGATTGAAGTCTGACTTCTCATGGGTTTATTGATTTAGTATTGGTCTCTGTAGTTATAGTCTTTAATTCTAGGTTTGACGTGAGTTCCTTTATCTTTCAAATATTGCTTGTGTTTTTTGTTGAAAGGGTTTTGGATGATTCTGTGAGTCTTTTCTGTTTTAGCCTTTGTGGTTCCTTCAATGACTCCCTGCGGTGCACAATAGACCAGAAGTACATTTTTTTGGTCTTTCCTTGTCTGCACTTTTCCCTTTACTTGCTTTAGAAGAAAAGAAAAGAATTCATTTTCAAGTTTCTTATTTTGAAGCATATAAAAAAAACAGATTTTATTTTCTTGTTTGGTTAAGTAGTTAGGTTAGTTGTCTTGATTTATTAGGAAGAAGAGTGATTTGTTAAGTTATTTACTAAATACTTAGGACTTTAAGTAGCTCGTAGTCGAGCAAAATTCAGTTTTAGGTTTTTTCTTTTAAAATATCTTGGAAAGAAAGTTAGTTAGAAAAGTTGGTTAAAGAGTTTTCAATTTGCAAATCTTTTGAAAAAGAAGTAATTTTGTTTCCAACATTCGTTCTTCTCTTTCGTCTCTTTACAAACACCACCAGTTTCATTTTCGTTCCTTTGACTTAATATAAACCACTTAAAATTAACGATTAATTAAAATTAATCAAACTTTATGTTTGTAGGGTCCATTAACTAGACTTGGCTAGAGCATTGATTCAGGTTGAAGAGGAACCTCTTCAAGGCTACAAAAAAAACATAGGAGTATGTGCTAGGGAGTGTAGAAGTACAGTAACGTGGAAATTATCTGGGACCCCCCTCTAACACAGGGGTTAAACAC
>ML849561.1:0-11357 GCA_009831015.1 Picea engelmannii
TCTCCTAGTTATCCCTAAAAATCGGGGATAACAGTGCCAATAGAAGCCCTTGTAAATTAGTCAAAGTCTAATATAAGTAGGAGATGATTCTCCATTGTAGAATATATCCTTCTCATATGTTTTGGAAATTAAATGAACTACATGCTTAATCTAGCTTATGAAAAATCAACACCAAATTGCTCAAAGAGGCCACAAATTTCAGCCAAGTATCCTTCTCACAATGGGAGAGTTATGTTCCAAATGAAATGATCTTGTCCTTTATTTATACAAGATCCTAAAATGATGTTTGTCCTCATAATACTAGGGTAAACCACAAAATAAGGGAGACATTTCCCTTTACTTTTCCCCTTTACAAAATTTAAATTTAATTTGCACATAAGAGAACCCTAAAAGATGACGTCAACCCTCTCTAGGGTGACGTTTTGACACTTTTAGCAAGTCGTTGAGCAAAGGGAGGAGGTCGTTGGGCATGCTAAGGCTCCTCCTTCATGTGCTAGGCTCATCTCCTTCATGCAAAGGGTCTTCCTCCAAGAATGCCAAGTGTCCATCAAAACACATCAACACCACCCAAACCCTAGCCCTAGGGTGATGTCAAGCCCTCCAAAGTAACGTTTTGGCCTTCAAAGGTAGGTTGTTGGCCTTGTAGTGGCTAGGTGAGGTCTTCCATGGTGTCTTCCTTTGCCTCCAAAGGCAACATTCGTCTTCTGGAGTGTGGGCCATGGCATCCAACCTACGGGCTTCTTGCCCAAATGAAGGCCCAAGCTGGGCTTGTTCCTTCAAAACGTCTGCCAGGCAAGGTCCTGTAAAGACAAACAAGTGCACCTTCCAAGGATCTCAAGTCAAAACATCATGGGAAGTAAAATCACATTTAATATAAGAGCCATCCGAGCATGTACATCAAAAGCTACCTCATCAAACTAAACAAGTGCTCAAAGACCCTGTTGCCGTCCTTATACACACTTATTAACATGGAGAAGTCTCCAACCCACTTGGTGTGTCCTTGGAGGCACAAGCCTAAGTCCAAACCCACTGTCACCTCGATTTGGAATTCTTCTGTCTAGGCTCACTCCTAGGGAAGCCAAGGGGGGTAGACCCTACTTAACTATGTTAAGGTTGATTAGATGATCTAGGAGTTAATTTTAGTTCTTAGATTAGGGAGACCCAACCCAAATGCAAAGCAGTCAGTGCAATGCAACTCTTCAATGACAAGCACACCCCTTATTTGCTAAATCATATTAAAAACAGTGCCTAAAGATAAATAAATGGAGTCGATGAGAGATACAACACATTACAATTATACAAAAAAAAACAATGCTATGGGATATCCACAATGAGTAAAAGAAATTACTTTGCACTTTAAACCAACTATGAATATTATCTACAAATTGAAATACAACATGAAATATATGTATACAATGAAATGAACAACTAAATGATTATACTACTATATCTAGAGAATAAAGAATACTTTAACCAAATAAGTAGTGAAGCATCAATACATGAAATATTCACAAATAAGAGAGATAACTTGAGGTAACTTGAAAAGTAAAGTGTTGGAAAGAGAGATTGCACAACTTTAAAAATAAACAACTTTGATAGTAAATTGCACAATTTGAAAAGTGAAGTTACTCTGAAAATGAAAATGCTTTGGAAATAAAATACATGGAAAGTAGATAACCTTGAATATAAAAATGCACAACTTACATAAAAGATAGCTGAACTTGAAAGTGCCATAGTTGTGAATGTAGTAGGTTAATTTTAGAAGATTTTAAGTCTCTCTTTAGTTAGGGGGATTAGATGTGATAGATACAAGCCTAGACTATGTGTCTACCCCTAATTCTTACCCCTTCAACCAAAAGAATTGTTGGGTGCTCAAGAAGAAGGACAAGCAAGGTCCTTCCCTAACTCCATAGGTCGATCCAGAATGCTTGGGTACTCAAGCAGGGAGGACACTTAGTGCCGTGAAGCCGTCCCCGACTTCCACCCCCTGTAGCCTCCCAAGTCACCCTTTTTGATGGTAAAAGTGATACTAGTTGGGTGCCTAATTAGACTAGATATGATTACTTCCCAAAAGCAAAAACAAACTAAACTAGCCTAATTAATCTAGATTTGTTTTAAGAAAACTTACAAAACCAAACTAGCCTCACGATATTGCATGGATTGGTGTAGCCAAATCACTTTGCAAGGTGTGGGCAAAAATTAATAAATTACAATAGTGAACGTGAAATGAAAAATTACAATGGCCTAGCCACACAACTTTGCCTTAAGGACGAAGGTGGACAAAATAATGTAAATTAAATGACTAAACAACCTCACAACAATGGCACAAGGAGGAGGACAAACCTACCGATTTTGTGCCAAGGTGGGTGAAAAATAAAGAATTAACTTGAAATAAAACACAACTAAGCTAGCCAAACAACCTTGCCTTAAGGACAAGTGGGGCAAACAATAAACACAAAACAAAAACTAAAAACAGATCTAGCCTTACGATATTGCATGGATTGGCATAGCCAAATCATTTTGCAAGGTGTAGGCAAACTAAACTAATTTACAATACAAAAAAATGATTTTTGGAAAAGAATGCAAGCCCAAGAGACTCTTTTGGGCTGCTTACAAGTTTAGAAAAAGATAGAAAGAGAAGGGGTTGATATCCAAACTCAAGGAGGGTCCCTTGAATGCTTTGAGATTCGAAATGAGCAACACTTCCCCTTCTTTCTGGTGAAAATCTACAAAAATCAGCAAGCAATAGCTTGCTGGAAATTGCTGCAAAACACTTGAAAACTTGTGAATTTCTGTTAGCAAACAAAACAAAAATTTAAATACAAAAATCTGAACATGTATATGAACTTTTATGGACTATTTCAGAATAGAAATATGCTTGGAAATGGATGGAAAAAGACAGAAATAATAACAGAAATTTATTGGAGGTATCCCTTGGTTGAACAAGCAAATTTCTAGATTTGAAATATGCTTCTTCAAATCCTTTGTGACCTGCAAATATGTGAGAACTTGCTACAAAACCAGCAAGGAAGTGAGAATGTCTAAAGAAATTGCAAAATACTTTCCAACTTCAATAAAATAACTCAGTAAAACAAATAACAATACTACTATGAGTTCCTCCCAGCAAAATATTTTGTTTGCATCTCTTAGTTTAGATAATGCAACCAAGAAAAACACAAGAAAGTAAAGCAACAATATCACCTCATACAAGAACCATGAAGAGCATCAAGAAGATTCCCAATGCACCGTAGATATCCTCCAAAGCTTTGTTATTAATGAGCAAAAATGTTGCTGCAAATACTTGCAACAAGATTTACAAGAAGAAATGAGAAAAAGAGAGAGAAGAGTGGGAGAGATTTGGGCAGCATAAACTTGCTCTGATAATAGATGGAGAAAAGAGGAGGTGTAGGCATTCTTTTGTACTTGGGAGAGAGGAAAGTCTTCCCTTGGATGAGCTCCAAGTGGCACACACCAACAGAAGAGGACAAAGTCAAGGAGGGCACACTTTTAGGGTTTTGGTAGAGGTTAGGGTTTGAGGGTTGAGTGGGGAAGGGGGGAAAACACCTTTTTACCCATTCAAACATGAGATTAGACTCCAAGAGGGCGCACTTAGGGTTTTAGCTACCTTTTTGGTTTAATTTTTTATTTTGGCCAAGTTGAAGAGTAAGGGGGGCACACTTTCTCTAGGGAGTCATCATTTTAAGTTGTGTCTAAGCATGGGGGGTGGTTCTTTAAGTGGAAAAATGATTTTCCAACTTAGGAAAAAGGTTAGGAAACCTTTCCCACTCTCTCTGACGTCTTTCTTCATGTTTTACAATATTTGGTTATTTTACCTTAGCCAATTAAAAGCAATTAAATGTTGACTCTAGACTGACTTGGACTCCTTATGGACAAAGACCTAGCAAAACTCGTCCAAATGAGCTGAAACTTGGTCCAAGGGTGTAGGGGTTTTTTTGCCATTTGTTTTGAGTACTCACACCCCTATCAAAATCCCCAAGGACCAAATTTTTACATTTTATCTCAAAAACAATTAAAATTCCCTGCAAATATACCTTTACCACTCATGTCAATATGAGGGCTAACACTCTCCATATTTGGGAAGGTGTCAATCTTTGATGCATTGACTATCTCATTCTTGGATGAGTGGTCGTTTCCCTGTTTTTGAACTTCACATTGATGAGGATTACCAAAAACTAAACATGTTTTAGTAAAGTCCACATAATCATCCAAAAGTCAATGAATTTGAATGGGAACACCTTAGTAAGGCCATCTAAAACCCCTATACATATTTCTGTTCTAAAATGTGTTTGATTTTATGCTTCCTTCTTACATATGAAATGGGACTATTGCTTTCTCATCTTTTTATATGCATTTCTTGGTTTTCCCGTGTCTCATTTAGGCATCTTAGATGGATATAAAGAATGACAAAGATATCGATTCACAAGTATCTATTGATTCTATGGATGGATTGTGCTTTTTAATCCTCACAGATGCCAAGAAATCATTAATGTTGATAGAATTTGTGTGAAAGAATTTAAACTTTCATAATTATCCTATACATATTCGTCTAATCATTGATAATATTTGTAGATAGTTAGATGAACTTTGATGATGTTCTTGCAGTTATGTACTTAAAGATGAAAACGCAGATGTGTATCGACTACCTTATCTATCAAGTAGTGGCCCTGGATTTGGTATGTTCATTCTTTTTCTTGTCTTCTAGTTAAAAATGAACATCAAAATAGGGATTTATACATCAATCAATTTGATGTTTCTTGCATTTTTCTAATGCTTTCTTAGTCAATTCTAATGGCTCGTTAAGGTATGAGGCTTTGATACAGTGTGCGACATATAGTTTTTTAGAAGTGATCATGCTTCTAAGTTCTACCTTTGCCTTTTTTTTTCTTTTTTCAATTCCTCATATATTTCTTAGATAGATCTATATACCTTTGAAAGATAATTAAGCACAAGGAAGTAGAATCATTTTGTAAATGGTTTGAGGATTCAACTATGTTAACAAATCAACTACGATCCAGCTTTCTTTTATTGAAATTTCTCTTCCACTACCTTTTGTACTTATTTTCTTTTTCTCCTTAAACCAGCAATAACACCATTTTTAGAATTTCTTTCTGTTTTCTTCACCTTTTGGCGTGCAAGAGATTCATTAATATGTATTCTAGATATAAGAACTATAGGTCTATTGTTCTATTTATTAGGGATGTTTTCCTTCCTAAATTGGTTACTTATTGAAAGAGAGTGCCTTGAGAAATGTTGGTTCTTGTTAAAATACCTTTAATGAACAAGCTTCTTGTATATTTTAAATACTGAAGGATATCTTAAATCCTTTTAAAATATAAGAATATTTACATATGGAAGACATTGTTTGAGAATACATAAACCAAAATCATGTTGGAAACATGATTGCAATTATTGGTTGGAGTAGGACAACTTAAATACTGAAAAACAATGTTGATATTTGGGAGGCATGTTGGCCTACAAACATAACAATGATAATGCCTATTTGGGACCATTGATCTACTTGTGACGGAAGAAAATTTGGGAGTTGCAACTAGTATAAATACCAATTTCTGATGCAAAATAACTTAATGCAAAACAAAAATTTCACCTCTTTGGCTAGAGGTTTCTTGGTTCTAAACCCAATGAATTTTCAGCCTTATGGCGGTTATGAAATATAGAACAAAACAACAGAAGAAAGAGAATCCAAGGAGAAAAGATAGCAAAGTGACTTGATAAGTTTCAGCTCTCTACAGCAATCTTATCATGCATAAATCAGATTTGAAAACTCAATTTACAGCAGTTCTAACAGCAGTAAAACATTCCTTAACTTAACATGATGATGTTAAATCACTTAACATAATTTCCCTTTATTTATGTCAAATCAGAAAGACATATATAGCTGTAAATAATAATTCATGAAGGATATAGATGGCTGAATTCAAATCTGCAATTTACACTAGTTGTGGGAAGCAAAAAACTTCATGAATATACACAAGATGAAGTTGTTGTACATACCATATCCTTATCACAAAGCTAGTACAATATACTAACTCTTCAAAACCATAGCTAGGTAAAATAATGAAAAACCCTAGCTCCATGAATCACTCAAACAAGTCCTCCAAGGAAAGACATCCTCTTCTCTTCTTCTTCTTTTTCATCAAATACACCCTGAATATTGGGATGCCTGGGCCTTTTTGAAAGGATTGGGCATGGAGTTTTGGTCACCCTCTATTGCAATGTGATTCTTGATGACTCTATTCTACATTGCATTATTGACATCCACTATCCCCGATACTTAATGTGAGATGGTTGTCTTCTAACCCGGAGGAAAAATGGGTTCGTTGACTTCATAGTTTGTGGTCCATTCAGCTATCTTATAAGTTGATGGTGTTTTCTTGGTCAGTGTTGTATCAGGGGATCCCATCCAAGGCCCGTTTTGTCAAGAGTGGGCTTTTGGATGGACTGTTCCGTGTTTGTAGCTGCTCAGAGACAGTCAAGCACATCTTTTAGGACTGCCAGTTTGCTCAAAGTTGTTGGAGGTACTTGCAGGATCAGTTTTCAGTCCTGCTTCAGGGCAGGGTTTTTTGGTGGGTTGCTTTATATGGTGATTGTTGGTTTTGATTTGTTATGCCTTCACAGGGGTTTGTCATTGCTTGAGGGTTTCAGCCTGATTTATTCTTTGGAAAATCAGGTGTAAATATGTATTTGAGCATGAAGTCAGTTCAGTCTTCCTTTTGTACTGTGGAGTGATGAAGTACACCAACGACTTCTAGCTAAGTGTGCATTGTTGATCAAGGATGCTCAATCCTTGGATCCTCTAGTTTACTCTGATTTTATTTCTGTTCTATATGCATTGCAGAAGCAGTTATGATGTTCATTGTATATAACGTTCCTTTTTCGCTTCTCAGTTTGTCAATACTTTTAGGTAAATATAAGATGTATTTTTCCCCACAAAAAGAAAAACTAACATGCTAAAGGAAAAGAGAAGATGAGGACCAAACTACTCATTTTATTGACATCAAAGCCCGAGAATAGAATATAAGTACAAGGGGAATGAAATCCTAGGATCCAACACTTTCTCAACCTCTGAGAAACAATTAAATAGAAGTTATTCTACATGGATGAGTGCTCTCCTTGGTATGCTTGGGATGGGAAGTGTAACCACTGCCAAGAATGACCATATAACTGACAGGAAAATTGCTTTAGAAATCATGCCAAATATTGCGATCAAAACTGTCATAAATCCCTTAAGAGCTGCATCCTCCTCTTTTCCAAAATTAGCATGGATTAATTCTTAAATGCCTTTCTAGGCTGTACTCTCCTGCTGGTAAATCTGCTACCATATCTCTGCCAAATCTGATGACAAATCAGTGCCTTATTTGCTGACAGGAGTAATTATGTAGCTCCAGCTTGAAATAGGATGTAACCACTGGTCATAAATTCGCCCTTATCTGCTAACTTTAGCAGCAATATATAGGTTAAAGTGTTGCACCCTACTGCTTTCTAAACATAACATGTAACTGCCCCTGTAGCTGTCATTTCAGATGACAGACATGCCCAGAATAGAGTGTGTAACCACTGACTTAATGCTCCGTCTGCTGAATGTTTAATGCTGAAACAGGCCCCAAAAATAGGATTTGTAAATGTCAATGCAGCACCCTTCTTCATAGTGCTAAGAATAGATGATAGTTCTAATGATAGCGTCGTCCTGGCTGTTTTTAACTTCCTTAACACCTGCGACCTGCCTGCTGGTTGTGACTTCTGCTAGTAGTGTAAATCCTGTCAGGAAGAGTATGTGGTGCACCCACATGCTTTGATTAAAATCAATGAAGGTGCTCTTTCTGCTGCTAGTAATATGTGTAGATAGGCCCAAGAGCAACCTTCTACTGTAGTGCTATTGTAGCTTGCACTGCAGCACCCAAAGTAGTGTCAAAAAGGGTTCAAGGAAAGCATGTGACTTTCCTGAGAACAACAAACCTCCTGTCAGGATACAGACTTCTCAATAAAGCACTTCAAATCAGTGCTGAATAACAGCACAAAAGCTATGAGAATAGGTCTAAGGAAAGCAGCCAAGCTGATGTAGGAAAATGTAAAAACAATCAATCCCATGAAATAGGCTTGGAACAACATTGAAAAAGACTTGGAACAACATTGAAAATGATGCCCTCTGTTGGGTTGTTTCACGCTTGTGCGCATTCTTTTTAACGCTAGGGAGTTTAGACCCAGGGTTCGTCCATAGTTGACCAATAAAACCCCCAAAGCATCGACATATCAATCTTCAGCCAAGGCCAAAGAAGGTCTCACCCGAGACACAATGAGGATCATAGAAACCATCTAGTCTTGTGACAGGGATGAAGGGATAAATACTGAGGGATCCATCTAGGATAGCATTCATGCACTCCATTAACAACACCTTACTATTATCAATATGTAAAACAATACACACACATATCCAAGTAACACATAAGTGATACAGGATAGCTCAGAACTGCTGCAACTTTATTATTCCTTCCATTCCACTGAGCACAAGCATACATTAAGCAAAGTATTCAACAACAACAGAGTCTCATGTCCTCTTTAGATAATTCCCCAAAATTACAACATACTGCGCCATGCGCATCCTTTTAGACTTCAGACTTATATTTAGAAGCATTACAACCTTCCAATATTACAAAGGCTCAGAGCGAGCTCAAGCAATCCTCAAAGAAAACACACAACAAACAACAACTCAAGCAATCCTCAAAGTGAATGTCTAACTCTATTTCTGTTGTTGTTGCTTCCTTTTATAGATTTCTTTGCTCGGGAGCTTTGTCTCTTTTAGCTCTGGTCCACTTGTTCTACTGACAAACTGCCTTGCATGCTTCTGGCACTTGCCTGCAGTCCACGTAGCCTTCTGGAATCGGGGAAATCTTAACTACCTCGCCAACTCATCTTTTTTCAACTCCACGTTCCCTTGTGTTGTTGGCAATAATCCTTCGAGAAGATTTCTTCACGATTCATTTCTTGATTCCGGCGTGCGTCTTCTTGATTTTTGGTGCAACTGAAAAAACTTTGGCCGACGCGCACTTGGTAGACTTCATACTTGGCGCGCAATATCAAAACTCAGTTCGGTGCACACTTCTTATCCTTGTCCATGCATTAGCTAAGTCGCACACAAAAAATGGAATAGGCGCAAGATTAACCCAAAACTTTGGGTGCCAAGTTCCAACAGGCCCCCAACACTATTACTTGGCTCGTCCTTGAGCCAACTACCTCATGGAATTAACGCCGCAACGAACGAGGCAATGCTTCAAAGTTCCTGCACGAATTCCTTAAATTGGTGCTCGGGCTCATTAAGGTATCCCTGGAGATCCTTCGTGAGGTTAACAACTGCCTTAGATTCGACTGTTGTGACCTGAGAAGCTGTCAGGTTTGTTGTGTTGATTTTCTCAATGAGATGGTCGATAGCAACCTATGCATCGAAGAGATGAGTAAACAAGATCAGGGCCTTATCAGCCGCAGAAGTGATCATCTCTGACATACTTTGTTTCTTAGCCTGCGCTATAGTGATCTCCTTTGTTTTTGTTGCAATTGTTAGCATCACAATGGTGTGCTCCCTGGGAGGCAAAGAAGCCAATTCTCTTTTTTGTTGTGCAACTTCAGCCTTAACTGCTCAAACTCTATCATGGATAGTAGTTAGTTCTAGAGGAACCTGTAAATGGTCCTGTTACCTCCCTAGTTTCACTAGGCAACACTGGTCTCATGTCCTCTTTAGATAATTCCCCAGAATTACAACATACTGCGCCATGCGCATTCTTTTAGACTTCAGACTTATATTCTGAAGCATTACAACCTTCCAATATTACAAAGGCTCAAAGCGAGCTTAACACACACCAAACAACAACTCAAGCAATCCTCTAAGTGAATGTCTAACTCTATTTCTATTGTCGTTGCTTCCTTTTATAGCTTTCTCTGCTCGGGAGCTTTGTCTCTTTTAGCTCTTCTCCACTTGTTCTCCTAAAAAACTTCCTTGCACGCTTCTGGCACCTGCTTGCAGTCCACGTAGCCTTCTAGAATCGGGGAAATCTTAACTACCTCGCCAGCTCATCTTTTGTCAACTCCACGTTCCCTCATTTGAGAAGATTTCCTGACGATTCGTTTCTTGATTCCGGCATGCGTCTTCTTGATTTCTGGCACAACTGACAAAACTTAGGCCGACGCGCACTTGGTAGAGTTCATACTTGGCGCGCAATATCGGAAGTCAACAAAACTTGGAATGGGTGCAAGTTTAACCCAAAACTTTGGGTGCCAATAGACCCCCACCACTATTACTCGGCTCGTCCTCGAGCCAACTGCCTCATGGAATTACGCCGCAACGAACGAGACAATGTTTCAAAGTTCTTGCATGAATTCCTTAAATTGGTGCTCGGGCTTATTAAGGTATCCCTGGAGATCCTTCGTGAGGTTATTAGCTGCCTCGGCTTCGACTGCTATGACCTCAGAAGCTGTCAGGTTTGTTGTGTTGATTTTCTCAATGAGATGGTTGATAGCAAGCTATGCATCGGAGAGCTGCGTAAACAAGATTAGGGCCTTATCAGTCGCAAAAGTGATCATTTTTGACATACTTTGTTGCTTAGCCCGAGCTATAGTGATCTCCACATACAATAGCAATATCACCGACTCGTCATTCATAACCTTAAAGTAGAGGTTAGAATTAGTTTTACTCTTGGTAAAGCTCGTTAGGAAACTGTCAATTCTGCCATATCAAGCTCTAGGAGCTTGCTTCAACACGTACAGATCCTTCTTCAACTGGCAGACATGAGTCTTTCTATCTTCAATCTTCAAATCAATTTTTCTCATTACATTGTACCGATCTGGTACACTTGCTCAGCTGCAGCTCAATCTGCACAATTATGTGCTCGCTCTATGTGCTTTCTGTAAGGCACTATTTGTGTCACTGTCTGGGAGTATGTCCTCTACTCTCTCTTCAACTGTTCCTTCTGGAATCTGGGACTCTACACCTGCAGTTGCTCTGAGGCTGAGAATGACTGCTTCATTCTCACTGTGGCTGCTAAAATCTGAGAGTAACTCCTCTTATTCTATCACGACAACAGTTTCATCTGAAACTGAGAGTGGCTCAATAACTGATATTGAAGATAGCTCTTCTTCTTTCATGGAGGTAACTCTCTCTTTCATTGTAGTCATGTCTCCATGACGCAACTAGTGTACTGCACCAACTGCCACTCAGTTTTAAATATGGGGATTGCTCCCCCTGCATCTCATACTATATATGAATCATGGTTGTTCTGGTTGTCTTCATAAATACTGGAACTATTTCTTCAATAAGTGTCTCGTCATAG
>ML849562.1:0-16113 GCA_009831015.1 Picea engelmannii
CTGTTGTTACTTCCTTGTCTTCAATTGTCTCCAGTAATATTGTTTGTCCTCCCACTTGATCATGATGGCTTTGTGCCTCTATTTCCAATGTTGGTCGAGTAGGGGGTCTTATTATCGAAAGGGTCATGGCACTAATTTCACCACACTTATCAGTTGACAGTCAGGCCAAGAGACAACACAAGTCACGAATTTCATGTTTCATATATGTAATGTGCTTCTTCTTCTAAAGAAGAAGGACCGTGATGATCTCTACAATGATATTAGATTTATTTGTCTGAGATGGAATATGATTAGATAGAGACTACAAGGAGCTACCTTTAGCCCTAATGGAGTCCTCATGCCTTTGCAAGACTTGCTTGGTGTCCCTGAGCTCTCTATAATCCATATTCATTATTGATATGGCCTAATCATAGCGAATGAGTTTGGAGCTTCTAAACTCAGAGGAGATTCACCAAAGTCTTGAATTCAAATTAAAAATAACCAAATTTTCTTTGAGGTTCACTTGATGATGACCAAAGTGTCCCAATTTGAATCCAATTAAAACATCCCCAACAAAAAAACTAGGAAACCAACTAATTTTTACTTGTAGTAGAGAAATTGCCTTTAAATCAGTTATGTTTATGTTCTTAGGTTGAAGAAGGAACCATTGCACTTTAAGTTGGGGATACTATGGGAGTTCCTCCAAAATTCAATATATGGAGTTGCTACAATCAATGAAGGATGAAGAGAGAACTGCATAATGAAGCAACCTAAGTTATTTCTCCTCCGAACAAGTATGATCCATCTGCACCAAAACCCATGAATGGCCATCCAAATTATTTTCCTACCGTGATTACGTCATGTTGGGGTAGTGTATTTGTTAAGTTGCATGGTATGGGGATCAACTATGTGGTAGGGGTGGTGATGTCTTGTCACATTGGTCCTTGCAACATGGGAGTAGAGCACCATGAGGCTCTCCATGTGTCGTATTAATGAGGACATTGTTGAGGAAAATATATGAAATGATCTTACTCAAGCATTTTCAGATTCTGCTTGGCTAAATAAAAATAGACGGGAATGTCACCCTAGGTTTATAGCCATCAAAAATAAAATCCTAACTCACAGTATCAATTACAAGTGCTTAGGCTAGTCTTTTTCACAAATAAAAACATGTTGGAAAAACCATTTTAATATGATTTTCTGAATATAATAGTTGTTGAAACAAGTGTAAAAGATAGAAGTAAGATACCAAGATGATAATCAAGACATATGAGACATAAAGCAATCCTTTATTTCATTCCAATTCACCAAAGAGTCATTTTCTTTACAAAATATCATACAGAAATTTCGGACCAAAGTCAAACTTAGACATCCCTGATGGAACATACAAAATGGCAGATAAAAAAAAAAGTTGGATCAACTTGCCACAGTTTGTTGCCCACTCGACTATGCACAATAGCCTTTCTCAATCATGAAAACTAATTCACAAACAAACAAGTCTACACAGAAAACAAGTGTTTGAATGATGTAATTTAGCATTGAATGTTGTTGTCTACAATAATACCCTCCTATCATAAAAGAGAATTAGGCTTGTGATAAATTAAGGAATGAATGAAAACCGAACTATCTCAACATAAACTCAAAGAGCAAACCTTTGTATGCTTCTCCTTCTATCGTCCTCTTGTTCCTCCCTTTCCTTTTTCCTTTAAGCAAATCAGAATTGGTTGAGGTAGTTGAACGACCTCATTAGTTAAGTTAGCTAAAGACTCAACCAACTTTTAGTTAGGGGGAAAAGTAATAATCATAATAAGGGTTATAAATAAATAATAACTAGTAGGTGGGGACCTTTGTGACTCCCTTTAGCTCATAACAATCATATCATAACTAGTTAGTTAAGCAAAACACCCTTCCTTGTGACTCCCATTATCATAATAACATTTTACAATTTAGCTCATTGATATTTGAAATTATTTTCAAAAATATATATTACTCATATATCCAAAAATAAAACGTGATGTCCAAAAAGTTTTGAAGTCAATTGTCATCAACAATAGATAAAATAAAAACTCAAAAGCCATATTTCCCACTCTGAGATGCAATCTTTCCTTGATTGTTGTTGTCACCCTTCCATTTTTCTGAATTTGCCTTTGGTTGTGCTGAGCCTTTAGCCCTAATCTCATTGATCACGTGAGGACAATCATCCCTCAAATACATCTGGGAAGACACGGATTTGCCAGAGCCATTGGAGGGTGAGGAAGGGGCATCAATGGTTTTTCCTTTGTCAAGGGAGTGGTGGGCCTTGGTTTTCAACCTTTTTCTAGCATGAGAGGACTGGACTGGTGAGTGGACAGGTGTAGCTTGGACAATCAGGTTAATAGGCGGGGGAGTAGGTAAGGACAAATTGGACCAGCCACAATGTTGGGAGACTACTGGGTGGACAATCTCTAGCCATCCATCGTTTTCGGGAACTTCAGGTTGCAATGAGACATGAAGGGGCACGGGAATACGAAGGGCTTGTGGAGCTTGGAAAGGAGGCCTTTCAAGCCTAGGTTGGACCATTCCTTGCCCAATCCAATTGAAAAATACAGCCTGAAACAACTGGCCTAACTCTTGCGAGTCAACATCAAAGTGTATGGAGAACCTTGGCCTTCTTGGGCCTCTATTCCAATTACCTCTCCCTCGGTTGCCTCTACCATGGCTACCTCGGCTGAAAAAACTCATTCCTGCATGCATGATTGATTAGTAAATAGTCATTTTAACAACCATACATGATAACTCTTTAAAAATATGAAATAGATTTTGGCTCAGCAACATATCAGGCTCATGCAATCCAATCCACATAAATTGTTTAACTGTTGTCAATGAGCAGGGGGTGAAAAAAAGGGTCCTGGGTTATGCGAGGGGATTGTATTTAGCAAAAAATGATAAAATGAGGGGGAAAAGAAACACGGTTACTGCTCAAATACCACAACAATCAATTATTATGCAAACCAAAAAAAAAATCACTGTAATCCAACCAAGAAAATAAGACTCTAAACTGCTTCAATACATAATTCCTCTTGACTGTAATTAAATTTTAGAACGGCGAGTGAAAAAAGAATGTGGGAAGACGAGGGGGTTGTAATTAGCGGAAAGTGAAATAACGGTAGGGAAAGAGAGCAATTACTATTCATAAAATTAATTAATCGATCCATAAACCATTATGTAAAAGGAAACACACCAACCAAATCACCATTGAGACCCAAAACAATCATTGCGCATAGTTCACGCAATCCTGTGCATTAACTTGCTCCCTGCTTGTAATCAAATATCAAACACAGTGTCACCAAGCAAGACAATATGCATTCCACAATAACCTGTAGAGGAGCTCTACTTTTCTCAATATCCATTTAACATTTTAAGCAATTTCCAAATGAATACAGAGTCAATTGCTTTCACTCTATTCAGCGCCAACCCATCAACCACTGCCAATTATCTCAATCATCAAATACAGACATAAAAATCGTGCTCGATTATGTCTTTTAATTCATTTAATAATTAAATTACAATGAGGTTATACTGTCACAACACCCGTGTTTATCATTGTTGAAATGAAAGATATTTATTAAACATACATATTGGACAGTCAACACAATGATCCATATTTAACTTGCAAAGATCCTGACTTGTCATTTAAACACACCGATAACAAATCAACACTTCAAATCACGCTACGCTGTGAAATACACAACCATTCAACAAAACACAAGTGTATTTTTGTGATTGTACAGGTCCAATTTCCTTTGACTCTAAACATTTGAAATGTTGGGCTATCCAACACAACGAGGCAACAACAACATACCCAATCTCATAACACAAGTCGATCAAAAGGAAACAAAGCCATGTTTAAAAACTCTGTGACTATCTCTGGGGGCGCAACCAAAAATATCCATAGCATGCACAGTGAATAACCATGCCATAATTACCACGATGCAACATTCCCATTTTACAATTTTAAAACACACAGTCACAGTATCATTAACTCAACCTATCATGTCGAGTTATCAATCCAATACAAGGAGGCAACAACAGTATCGCTCAAATTAATCAAACTGCAACAAAACCATATTGTGTAAAAACTTGTGCCCTTCCTTGATGACACAATCAAATAACCATAACATATATAGTGGATGGAAACGTCATAGTCATCTCGGTTGCAATAAACATTTGGCCATTAAAAACACATAGTCACAATAATCATTTACTCATGATGTAGGAACGCCAGACATACCGATGCATCATGCGCGAAACATCATTAATCACTTGTAAACTAATGTTGAGTTAACATTCTGATAACTTCAATGCAAAATATAGTGATTGTGTATCAACCCCAATCTTTAATCAACCAATTTCAATGTTGAGTTTATTAATTAGACAGTCATAAAAACCAATTGCAGTGACTAAGTGCTAATAAGCAAAACATTGTAAGGATAATCAACAGAGACGAGTCGATAATAGAAGATTATCAACAATGCATCACCAACTCATAACCATCGACCATCTATCGAACATGGCATAATGGGTTCCTTTATCAACACTGAGCTTTGAGAAATCAAGGTTTGGCCCTGTAGAACAATACAGGGAGACATGGAGTCGACTCCCAACATCAGGGGAGAACCCCTGAGACTATTGGTGCACGCACAGGCTATACCACAAATGTCTTCATAGACAGGGTGACAATCCCCATGATAGAGGAGGCTATGAACAAAGGAGCAGGGCTCCATTTGGCCTTGTAATGATACTTAGCACACGCAGGGTATAACCCTCGTGGCTCTCCTAGTCAACCAAATAACAGTGTTGAGGTGAAACGAAGCCGAGAAGAAGCAATATGACCCACTGCGCGACTATTGGAAGTATGAACTAACCCCAATACCCAAGCGAATAATGCACAGTGACACAAGGTGTTTCAAACTCAATAAAAATCCCATAAAAGCCGAGACTGGGTAAGGTGATACAATGCGTGAAGGCAGTCGTCCAGTCTAGACCAAATGAAACCCTCCACTAAACCGGCAAGAATGACAGACAACCTTTATGGCTACTAATACTCAAAATGACCCAATACACTGTAACTTCAAACATTATCGCAGAGAAAGCCACCAACGATTCATTACAGAAAAAACACAATTTTACAAAGTTGCCATACTTAAGGGAAAACACAAACCCATACATCTGAGCCAGTATTTATTTCATAACCAGAGCAGACTCATGGATGGCAAAAAAAAGACATACCTGTAATCAAAGCACCTTAAAACACGAGTTGGCCGAGCGGTTCTACCTCTGCTTGAGAGTCGGAGCGTAACCACAGCAACACAGTTGAAAAATATCCCGATTGGGGTGGCAGCCAGTGGAAGGAGTAAGGGTGACATGCACTAAATTCACGTTGCCTCCATTCCCAGTCCATTAATTCCTTAGTACACGCCAACAAGCTTCCCATTAACTCAATTAATTAAACCATGTATCGAAACCATCACCCACTAAAACCAATAGCGTGACCCATATCAAACTTATGCCATAACACAAATCACCACTTCATATAACTCAATCAAATCGCATAACCATTAGCTTGCTAGCTAGGATTAACCACAATCATTTTAATTTTCATGCATGTAGTGTAGTGTATTTGCATAGTTAGATTCCTTTCCTTTTGCATTTGTTAAATTGCTTTTGCCTTTTTCCAACTACTCATTATGTCTTGTTACTAACATGTCTGTTTTGAAGGTGTCCCAAGAATAGATAGCAATGGTATCAATGAATAACGTAGGTCGTTGTAACATAAAATTAGAGCTTAGAACATAACACGCCTTATTCATTATTTACTTGTCGCACATAGAACCAACACATAATAAGCCCAATCCATCGCCAATAAAACAAGATCACATCAACCATGTAAGCAGTGTCAAACAATAGCACAACATCAAATAAGAACCAGAACTTATCTCCAATCTACAAGGGGGTCCCACCTACTAGTATTATTTAGCTTTATAATAATAGGCTTTAGCAACTCTCTGCGGGCAAAAATTCGTTGTGATGTTAATCGTCAACAAAGTATCGACTCCACAGGGAAATTTGTTTTCAACAGATTTAGAACTCAGAATTCATGGTTTCGCAGACCAAGAACAGTAGGTCAAGAAGATATAACCAGGAAGATTGTACAACAAGGGGGAAGTGAGCGGATTTAATGGAAAAGTGATTGGGAATTTGGGAATAACTCATGAAAAGTGTTAGGTATGAGGGGTTTTACCACTGTATGCATAATCATTCAACCAAAATATGTTCTTAACTTCAAGGAGAAAAATTTTGGACTTGCTCTTAAAACCTCAATGGAAGAAGAAATGGCAAGAAGAAGCGGGAGATAACCAATTCTTTATAAGACATCAGTGGAAATATATAACAATTTCAAGTGTGCCTTCAGAGGAGACATCATGACAGTCGTGTAAGCTTGATTGTTATTGACTAACAATGCTTTGCAGGAGCGTCACTGTGGCAAAATTGATCCAACATCCTATTTTGACCAAATTAACTCAAAAATGACAGGAAACAAAATCATGACAGAAGTAAAATTGCAAGATTTAAAACAACAACAATAAAATACAGAAATGAAAAAGCAACAAGGAAAGTGTTAACATAGCAAGCAGAAGTCAAACTACTATAAAGCAGAAAAGAGAAGCACAAAATGAAAGCAGAGCTAGGCTACTAGTATACAAAAAATCCAAACAACATTCGAACTTTTCACGTTGGTCCCTCGTAATGTTTCAAACGAGAACCGTTAGTGCTGTAGGAAAACGATTGCTCTTGCAGATCTTTTAGAATGTAAGAGTTAGTATCCAAGAAAAAAGCAATTTTGAAAGGATCCAAAAATAACACTTGGAACTCCGAGGTAATTATCAGCCCTTTAATGTATATGATTAGATCATCAAGGTAGATATGGATGTTGATCAATTCATCAAGAGTTGTGTGTATAGTTTTTTTAAAAGCTGTACTTGTGTCAGGTAAGCTGGAAAGCTGGCATTTGTAAGACATGGTACCCCAACTAGTGATAAGAGTGGTTTTGTAAGCATCTGCCCCTTTTACTTTGATTTTCCTGAAACCCAAAAAACTGTCGAGTAAGGGCCTCAACTATAACTCTACAACCTGCTGCATAATTATTCTCATGTTGAGAGGAGGAAAAGGAGTTCTCATAACAGCCTGACTGGAAGTGCAGAAATTAATGTAGGTTCTAATATGATCAGTGGTCTTCGAAGCAAGTACCCAATTGGAAACCCATTCAGGGTGAACTGAAAAAATAATCCCAACCCTTAAGAAATTTTCCAACTCCCTTTGAAAGGTTGCTTTAAATGCAGAGTTAATAGATCTTTGTTCTTGCATAACTAGTTTCATGCTTTCCTTGATGGGAATAGCATTTTGTAAAAGACCAAGATCAAAACCATGAAGATCCTTATAAGGCCGAGCAGAAACCTTTTGAAATCCACCAAGTATCTTGGCAATCTTCATTTCTTCTTTATCAAAACATTGGGTACTTATGTTAACTTTCCTTGAAGATTCGAGTGCCCCAATGTTCAAGGAGATGGTTTCACCCACCCTCCTTCGTAACTCCTCTTCTTTTTGTTTTTCTTCATTGCCTACATCACTCGATGAAAATGAACTCTCGAGAGGAGTCAAGCCCTCAGGAATCTTATTGTTTTCTATAGATATAATTTCCTTGGGCTTGAGAGGTTCATCTTGAATGAAATCATAAATGCTCTCATCGTTAGGGAGGGCCTGCCAAGATTCTACATTGTCAGGGATATATGGGCAATATAGAGATTGAAAAGAACAATCAGGCATGTGAGGCAAGAGTTGTTGATTAGGAGAAGCCGCAAAGGCAGTTAACTGGTCAACCATTGAATTCAACTCCCTCTTAACATGAGTGATGTTGAAAGATAAAAGGTTCAAGATAAGCACCCAAACAGTTTGGGTGTATCGTTCCATCAACGTGTTGCTAGGAGAGCATATCTTACGTATCAGGTTCACAACAAGCTCAAAATATCCAAAAACTAAAAGGTGACTACAACCAAGATTACGGGCGTTTTCAACACCTAATAATAAAGCTTTGAATTCAGTGACATTGTTTGTACAAGCAAACTCTAACTTGTAAGATAAATTATGAATTTTTCCTGCGGGGGAAACCAAGATAATGCCAGCCCCATTACCTTCATTAGAGCATGAACCATCAAAGAGCATGTGCCACATATCATCATCTGGATCGATTTGTTCCAAAGGAATATTATCCTCCTCGGCAAAGATGGAATACACTCCTAGGTCCTCTTCGATATAGTTTACACTAGATTGTGGAACACTCTCTATGTAGGGTGAAATCCTTCCCTCTCTAAGGACTATAATGATCTTACCATTCCGAGGCATAGATAAATGCATCCCATCGAGTGAGAGGTACCCACCTGTTAAGGCTCGCCAATCTATTCCTAAGATAATCGAGTAATTGCTTACAGGCATATCAATTACCTGAATGTTGAGGGTTGTCCTTATTTCAAGATGAGCGCGTAAAACCAAGGTCACATCCTTAATCTCGCCTATGGTTGTTTGTTGTAGACTATTATAGGAGAGCATGCTTCTGGTGTTTTCATTTGTACAAGACAAGACTAGCTCTTCCATAATAATCTTCGACATCACACTTGGGCCCAAACCGCCATCAATGAGGCAACAATGGGCAATCTTATCCATAATCTTTACAGAAATATAAAAAGGGGGATTTTTTACAGGATATCTAAAGTTATGTACACCTACTTTATTTACAGAAGAATCCTCTTCATTTACCTCTTCAAAAATATTGGCTACAATAAAAGCTTTTCCTTCCATGAATTGTTTCAGATGCATCTGTTGTTCAGGGAATTGTTTCAGATGCATCTGTTGTTCAGGGACGACAATCATGTCTAGAAGGGTTTCATCTGCTTTGATATTAGCCAACTAATTCAAGATATTGTATTTGGAAGAGGGGAGAGGAAGAGTAATTCCTTGACTCTCGGGAACTCTAGGAACCTGGACTGTATCAGCGGGTGAGGATGAGCTTGGGCTAGAAGAATTGTTTGGAGGATCAAACTTTCCCTTAGGAGCATAGGCTTTGTTCCTAGTGTTGATGACCATGACGTCTTCTGGCTCTAAAAAATCTAGGACAATGATAGTAGCTTCTAGTCTCTTACCAAAGATCTTATCTCTAGCACTCTTCTTTACCTCACATGTGGTTTCCTCGTGGTGTTCCTCGCAGAAGTTACACCAACTTCGAGGCAAGATAGCTTTAGGCTGAAACTTACTTTCCACCGAACTTCTAAAAGAGGGTGCAGAAAAGGATGAAGCTCCAGGGGTGAGAGGGGAGACAATTCCATTCTGCTCATACGCTATCATATGATTGTTCATGTCTTGTACTAGTTGTAAAAGGGTGGACATGTCTATCTGTCTAACCGACTCTCCCTGGGGAAGACCAATTCTTTCAAGCTATTCTTCATACTCTGAACAAGTATGCAGAGCAGAACCGAGATTATCAATGGCTTTTTCCTCAAGCCTATGACGGTAGGGGGAAGGTAATGCATTGTAGTAATGCATGAAAGCGGCTTGGTTTTGAGGTCAAATAAGTTATGAGATTTGATTGTATAACTCGGTGAAACGCAAGTTGAAGGACTTGATGGTCTCACCATCCTTATAGGTAACGTTATTATACTCCCGTAACTTCTCGACTAGGCTTTTAGATTGCCCATAGGTGGATCGGAACCAACAGATTAACTCCTCCCAAGTAGACAAAATCTTAGGAGGAATATCAAAGAAATCGGTCGTAGCCTTTCCTTCCAAGGAATTGATGAATAAGCGCATGCAAGTATCATTTTAATTGGCTCCTATGTTATGACAAGCATTAGAAAATGCCACCAGGTGTTCGTTTGTACTGACGGTGTTATTTCCCGAAAACCTAGGAAGATGTTCTTTAAATTTAGGAAGTGGACGAGTAGAGGTGCTAGGTTAAGGGGAGAGGACACGTGCCATGGTGTGCTTGTGGCATCTTCTTCGAACTGAAAAATCCTGTGGGATTCGTGGTAGATTGGACAGGGATATGGTGGATATATAAGCTACCAATCACTGATGACGATGAAGACTAAGAAGAGGAAGCACTTCCAGTGCCGCTAGAGCCACCACTAGATGCCATCTTGTGGATGATAGATAAGGGAAAGAAAGACAAACTGGATGAATCACACAAAGATCTCCTTAGATCACTTTGTTGGGAATATAACACAACGTTCCTTCTTCCTATTTCAACAATAGGATTGATTTCGGGTGACAAGCCACTTCTTCTTCTAGAAGCACGGGAGTCTAAGGACATGAAAGAAAGGACAAAACTGAAGAAACAAGAAGGTTACTGCTGATTTCTAGGTTATCTACATCTAGCTTCCAATCGTTCTTGAGCACTAATATCTCGTTCAATTGCTGCCCATGAATGATTAAGTTCAGCAAGAGTATTGGCAGTGTATAAAATGGTATTAAACAAGTTCAAAACAACGTTGTTCTGATCTTGAAGACCGTGCTCAATATTGGGCTGCCTTGCAACAGGCACAGTCATTAAGAAATAAAACAGTTAAATAATCAATATCAGAAAATTAGATGTATTGATGAAAATTGAGTATAAAAAATAAATAGAGAGATATCAAAGATCTCCCCAGTATGGTCACCAAATAAATGTTGAGGAAAAGATATGAAATGATCTTACTCAAGCATTTTCAGATTCTGCTTGGCTAAAGCAAAATAGACGGGAATGTCACCCTAGGTTTATAGCCATCAAAAATAAAATCCTAGCTCACAAATATCAATTACAAGTGCTTAGGCTAGTCTTTTACACAAATAAAAACTTGTTGGAAAATACATTTTAATATGATTTTCTGAATATAATAGTTGTTGAAAACAAGTGTAAAAGACATAAGTAAGATACCAAGATGATAATCAAGATAGATGAGACATAAAACAATCATTTATTTCATTCCAATTCACCAAAGAGTCATTTTCTTTACAAAATCTCATATAGAAATTTCAAACCAAAGTCAAACTTAGACATCCCCGATGGAACATACAAAAGGACCTCTGACAGAAAAACAAAACTGAACTTTAAAAGTTGGATCGACTTCCATAGATTGTTGCCCACTCGACTCTGCACAATAGCCTTTGTCAGCCATGAAAACTAATTCACAAACAGACAAGTCTACACAGACTATCAAAGATAGACCAACACCTCTGGAAAACAAGTGTCTGGATGATGTAATTTAGCCCTAAATGTTGTTGTCTACAATAAGACCCTGCTATCATAAAAGAGAATTAGGCTTGTGATAAATTAAGGAATGAATGAAAACCGAACTATCTCAACATAAACTCAAAGAGCAAACCTTAGTATGCTTCTCCTTCTATCCTCCTCTTGTTCCTCCCTTTCCTTTTGCCTTTAAGCAAATCAAAATTGGTTGAGGTAGTTGAACCACTTCATTAGTTAAGTTAACCAAAGACTCAACCAACTTTTAGTTAGGGGGGAAAGTAATAATCATAATAAGGGTTATAAATAAATAATAACTAGTGGGTGGGACCCCTTGTGACTCCCTTTAGCTCATAACAATCATATCATAACTAGTTAGTTAAGAAAAACACCCTTCCTTGTGACTCCCATCATCATATTAACATTTGATAATTCAGCTCATTGATATTTGAAATTATTTTCAAAAAAATATATTACTCATATATCCAAAAATAAAACATGTTGTCCAAAAACTTTTGAAGTCAACTGTCTTAAAAAATAGATAAAATAAAGACTCAAAAGCCATATTTCCCACTCTGAGATTCAATCTTTCCTTGATTGTTGTTGTCACCCTTCTATTTTCCTGAATTTGCCTTTGGTTGCACCGAGCCTTTAGGCCTAATCTCATTGATCACGTGAGAACAATCGTCCCTCAAATGCATCCGGGAAAACACGGATTTGTCAGAGCCATTCGAGGGTGAGGAAGGGGCAGCACTGGATTTTCCTTTTTCAAGGGCATGGTGGGCCTCGGTTTTCAACCTTTTTCTAGCATGAGAGGATTAGACTGGTGAGTGGACAGGTGCATCTTGGACAATCGGGTGAATAGGTGGGGGAGCAGGTAAGGACAAATTGGACCAGCCACGATGTTGGGAGACTGTCGGGTGGACAATATCTTGCCATTGGTCGTTTTCGAGAATCTCTGGTTGCAATGAGACATGAGGGGGAACGAGAATACCAGGGGCTTGTGGAGCTTGGAAAGGAGGCCTTTTAGGCCTAGGTTGGATCATTCCTTGCCCAATCCAATTGAAAAATCGGGCCTGAAACAACTGGCCTAACTCTTGTGAGTCAACATCGAAGTGTATGGAGAACCGTAGCCTTCTTGGGCCTCTGTTCCAATTACCTCTCCCTCGGTTTTCTGTGCCATGGCTACCTCAGCTGAAAAAAACTCATTCCTGCATGCATGATTGATTAGCAAATAGTCCTTTTAACAACCATATATGATAACTCTTTAAAAATATGAAATAGATTTTGGCTTAGCAACATATCAGTCTCATGCAATCCAATCCACATAAATTGTTTAACTACTGTCAATGAGCAGGGGGTGAAAAAAAGTGTCCTCGGATATGCGAGGGGCTTGTATTTAGTGAAAAATGATAAAATGAGAGGGAAAAGAAACATGGTTACTGCTCAAAGACTGCAACAATCAACTGTTATGCAAACCAAAGAAAACATCACTATAATCCAACCAAGAAAATGCGACTCTAAACTGATTCAATACAGAATTCCTCTCGACTATAATTAAATTTTAGAACATGGAGTGAAAAATGAATGTGGGAAGGCAAGGGGGTTGTAATTAGTGGAAAGTGAAATAATGGTGGGGAAAGAGAGCGATTATTGTTCATAAAAATAATTAAGTGATCCATAAACCATTATGTAAAAGGAAACACACCAACCAAATGACCATTGAGACCCAAAATAATCACTGCGCATAGTTCACGCAATCATGTGCATTAACTTGCTCCATGCTTGTAATCAAATATCAAACACAGTGTCACTAAACAAGACAATATGCATTCCACAACAACTTGTAGAGGAGCTCTACTTTTCTCATTGTCCATTTAACATTTTAAGCAATTTCCAAATGAATACAAAGTCAATTACTTTCACTCTGTTCAGCGCCGCCAACCCATTGACCACTGCCAATTATCTTAATCATCAAATACATACATAAAAATCATGCTTGATTATGTCTTTTAATTCATTTAATAATTAAATTACAATGAGGTTATACTGTCACAACACTCGTGTTTATCACTGTTGAAATGCAAGATATTTATTAAACATACATAGTGGATAGTCAACACAATGATCCATATTTAACTTGCAAAGATCCTGACTTGTCATTTAAACACACCGATAACAAATCACCACTTCAACTCACTCTACGCTGTGAAATACACAACCATTCGACAAAACACAAGTGTATTTCTATGACTGTACAGGTCCAATTTCCTTTGACTCTAAACATTCGAGATGTTGGGCTATTCAACACAACGAGGCAACAACAACATACCCAATCTCATAACACAAGTCGATCAAAATGCAACAATGCCACGTTTAAAAACTTTGTGACTATCTCTAGGGGCGCAACCAAAAATATCCATAGCATACACAGTGAATAACCATGCCATAATTGCCACTATGCAACATTCCCATTTTACAATTTTAAAACACACAGTCACAGTATCATTAACTCAACCTATTGTGTTGAGCTATCAATCCAATACAAGGAGGCAACAACAATATCGCTCAAATTAATCAAACTGCAACAAAACCATACTATGTAAAAACTTGCGCCCTTCCTTGATGACGCAATCAAATAACCATAACATATATAGTGGATGGAAATGCCATAGTCATCCCGGTTGCAATAACCCTTTGGCCACTAAAAACACATAGTCACAGTAATCATTTACTCATGGTGTAGGAACACCATACATACCGATGCATCACGCATGAAACATCATTAATCACTTGTAAACTAATGCTGAGTTAACATTCTGATAACTTCAATGCAAAAGATAATGACTGTGTATCAACCCCAATCTTTAATCAACCAATTTCAATGTTGAGCTTATTAATTAGACAGTCATAAAAGCCAATTACAGTGACTAAGTGCTAATAAGCAAAACATTGTAAAGATAATCAACAGAGACGAGTCGATAATAGAAGATTATCAACAATGCATCACCAACTCATAACCATCGACCGTCTATCCAACATGGCATAATGGGTTCCTTTATCAACACTGAGCTTTGAGCAATCAAGGTTTGGCCCTATAGACTAACACAGGGAGACATGGAATCGACTCTCGACATCAGATGAGAACCTCTGAGACTAATGGTGCACGCACAGGCTATACCACAAATGTCTTCATAGACAGGGTGACAATCCCCATAATAGAGAAGGCTATGAATAGAGGAGCAGGGCTCCATTTAGCCTTGTAATGATACTTAGCACACACAAGGTATAACCCTCATGTCTCTCCCAGTCAACCAACTAACAGTGCTAAGGTGAAACGAAGCCGAGAAGAAGCAATATGACCCACTGCGCAACTATTGGAAGCATGAAGTAACCCCAATACCCAAGTGAATAATGTGCAATGACACATGGCGTTTCAAACTCAATAAAAACCCCATAAAAGTCAAGACTGGGTAAGGTGATACAATGTGTGAAGGCAGTCGTCCAGTCTAGACCAAATGAAACCCTCCACTAAACCGACAAGGATGTCAGAGAGCCTTTATGGCTGCTAATACTTAGAACGACCCAATACATTGTAACTTCAGACATTATCGCAGAGAAAGCCACCAACGATTCATTCTAGAAAAAACACAATTTTACAAAGTTGCCATACTTAAGGGAAAACACAAATCCATACCTCCGAGCCAATATCTATTTCATAACCAAAGCAGTTTCATGGATAGAAAAAAAAAAAACATACCTGTAATCAAAGCACCTTAAAACCCGAGTTGGCCGAGCGGTTCTCCCTCTGCTTGAAAGTCAGAGTGTAACCACAACAACACAGTTGAACAATAGCCTGATTAGGGTAACGACCAGTGGAAGGAGTAAGGGTGACGTGCAGTAAATGCACATTGCCTCCATTCCCAGTCCAGTAATTCCTTAGTACACGTCAGTAAGCTTCCCATTAACTCAATTAATTAAACCATGTATCGAAACCATCACCCACTAAAACCAATAGTGCGACCCATATCAAACTTATGCCATAACACAAATCACCACTTCATATAACTCAATCAAATCGCATAACCATTAGCTTGCTAGCTAGGATTAACCATAATCATTTTAATTTTCATGCATGTAGTGTAGTGTATTTGCATAGTTAGATTCCTTTCCTTTTGCATTTGTTAAATTGCTTTTGCCATTTTCCAACTAGTCTTTATGTCTTGTTACTAACATGTATGTTGTGCAGGTGTCCCAAGAATAGATAGCAATGGTATCAATGAATAACGTAGGCCGTTGTAACATAAAATTAGAGCTTAGAACATAACATGCCTTATTCATTATTTACTTGTCGCACATAGAACCAACACATAATAAGCCCAATCCATCGCCAATAAAACAAGATCTCATCAACTATGTAAGTAGTGTCGAACAATAGCACAACATCAAATAAGAACCAAACCTGATCTCCAATCTACAAGGGGGTCCCACCTACTAGTATTATTTAGCTTTATAATAATAGGGTTTAGCAACTCTTTGTGGGCAAAACTTCATTGCGATTTTAATCATCAACAGATGTATGTGAGCCTTTCATTTCATAGTTGTGGGATCAAGTGTGCATAATGCTTGCCATTGATAATTAAGATCCCCATTTTTCCCCTGGTGGCTAAATTTACTTGATAATCTAGCACGAAGTTGTTCTCTTGCAATGTACCTTTGCAAATGATTCTTTAGCATGACTGGTCCTTTCAAGAACGGAGGGCAACCAAAAATCTACTGGGGGGAAATTAGATATCAAATGTTAGAGAGAGAGAGAGAGAGAG
>ML849562.1:32821-43762 GCA_009831015.1 Picea engelmannii
GGTAATTTATTTAAACTCACATAAATTAACTCCCGTCTTTATAGCCACAAACATACAATTTCTACATATTTTGATCCAATACATTCCCAGGGTCAAAACCACGGATTACAAAGGACAAGTTGCAATTGAATGGCAATTAGTTCTTTGTCAGACAACAACTTGAATGTTCAATGTAAAAAGATAAATAGAGGAAATACCATCTAGTCAATGTAAGAGCATATCTACTATATATGTTTATTCTAGATAGTTGCATCCAGAGAACAAAATCATACCACAACAAAGGATCAAGAAATTTGAGAATGACATAGATGCACAATTGCAATTAAGCACAATTTCCTCTTTCAATTGCTTAATGAGAAAGGCTTGCAAGAAAGTAGATTGCAATCAGGATAGAATATCGTCAGCTGATATGGACCAAAATCAGCAGAGAAATGAACCTAGTAAGCATATAGGCAAGTGAAGAAGCAGTGCACACATCATTGGGCAAAGATGAATCATTCAAAGCATTGTTTGGTATGCTTTTATTAAATTACGTTAAGAAAGGTTAATGTAAGGGCATGTTTCAACTTTCAACCAAATAAGAGTTAGCTATTTGGTTGGCAACTACTCAATTAGACAGAGGGATAACATAAATAAGAAATACATCATGTAATCTGTGTGCAAGCCAACCTAATATACCTTACTGATCTGTTATTCCTATGTCTTCTAAGCAAAGTCCATGACAACAATGACAATTTTTGATGATTAATCAACAAAAAGAAGGAATGTTGCCCTGTACAGTATAATGTGTTTGATTTCCTCTTACCCTATTTTGCATGGATTTACATCATGTTCTATGAAGTGGTTGTGGATCCATTTTGAATAAACCCATGTATCATGATCCCAAATGTAGGCAATGAACGAGTTAAACAACAAGTCCATTATGAAGTGATGCGGCCACTGGAGAAGTGTATCAAATAAATGTTGACCTACTGCATTTAGCAACAATTATGTGCTCCTTATGAATTTTATCGCAAGATTCTTAAGTATAAAGTAAGTGCTGGAGTATCTCCCAATAATGCCAACCACATAAATTATAGCGACATTCATTGTACTCACCGAGTTGGTCAATGTTTTCCTTTGATGTAAACAGTCAGAGTTTGGTCAAAATTTGCTAGCTTTATATGTTTTGGCCTTAAAAGCATGTTCACTCCCCAACCATGGGCATCTATATCGCCCCCCTTCTAGTCTATGGGTTTGTTACATTGCTCTTCAATGGATAGCCTCTTTTGTATGCACTTATTCTTTGTCAGGAGATTTTTTTACCATTTTTGGTGCTACATTTCATCGGAATCAGGTAAGGTTTGTTACAATTTCTGCACTTAGCTTGGATTCTACAGATGCCTAAGGTACTTCCTTGTAGTACCATCTGACAGTACAATATACTACTCTTGGCAATTTATGTAAATTCATGTAGTCACTTTCTTTATTTCCTTCCATCTTTCTTCTACACAAAATGTTATTTTGCATGTAATTCATAAAAACACTTTGGGCTTGTACCTAATAATACAAAAAAAACATTTAGAATTTGAATGAATTCCCCCTCTTAATCACCAGGGCATAGATTCCCCAGAGAGGTGATGCAAGCATTCCCAATGGCTCACCGCGTCAGCAAGATGATGGAGGGAATCTCTTGAATCTCGTGCCTTTGTTAATTCTGTTAAAATTAATTTAGCTGCTAGAGCCATTCTCCGGGAGGATGGCAAAGACCCTAGTTGAGATCTAGGGCCCCCGGTACACTCTTGGGGTTCTTGGTCTAGGACCAAGCGGTTAGAGCCATGGCAAAAGACCCTAGTGAGGGCCCCCAGTGTATTGCTCGAGTTATTGGTCAAGGACCAAGCAATTTGATGGTATAAGTCCCTAGATGTGTTCTAGGGCCCCTGGATGTGTTCCAGAGAATCCTTGCTCGATGCTTGGATTGATCCTTGGTTGTGTACCTTGGTGGATAAGACCCTAGTTGTGATCTAGGGCCCCCAGATGCGTTCTGGGGTATCCTGGTCTAGGACCAAGCAGTTTTTTGGTTAAGTACCAAGCCAAGATGATATGTGATCTTCTTCTCTCCCGGGATGGTCCATGAGACCTAGCAACAATTAAGAAGGAGGACATGATCACATCATCAACCTTTCTCTTATGTTGGGATGATAAAAGCTTATAAGTTATATCATGAGACTCATATGGACATTCTACCATTAAAGAAGAACCTCTTGTTGACTTTGTCTTCTTGTTTATAAACCCCCGGCTTGAGTTACGCCCCCCTTTATTTGTTGCTTGGGTGTTGGTTTAATTCTTTGCTTCTTCCTAAAGAAAGCTAGCCACCTTGTTTTTGAAACCCCTCTCCTTGACTTGTTATTTCCTTGTTGACTTTTAAGATTTAACAATTAATATTTTATGTTATATAATATTATTTGTTTAATTATTTAATTAATTAATTATTAGGGTTTAAACCTAACCCTAAAGTTAGGACTAATATGCTAGCCCTAACCTACCTACCAAAACTATAAATAGGAGACTTATCCTCACTCATTACACTCACTCTTCCTCCTAACCGAGTTTTGGTAAAAGGTTTGCGGTGGCTCCTTTTGTTCAGATTGTCTCTAGGACAATTTTTTCTTGGTGTAGCCATCATGGGCTTACTCTCTCCAGCCTCCTATTGTCATTGACCCTTAGGGTCTTTTCCATCTTGCTACAGGTCTCCTTTTCGATTGTTGATTGAAAGTTTGTTTCTGTTTGATAGTGTCGCCCCTTGATGTCCTATTGTTTGATGGTGCCACCCTTGTTGTCCTAACTTTTGTTGGTGTTTATTAATGTTGTCCTCATCTGATCCAGTACAGTCCTGTGTCATCTGATCTGGCACAGTCCTGTGTATGCTAATATGGTTCAGCCCTGTGTATGTTATCTGACCTCTTCTACTTGCAGCCCTAATACCCTGAATAGGGTTTGATAAGGCAGCCCTAGAACTGCTAGTAATTTTGTCTATTGTTGTAGCAGTTTTGTATTTTTCTGGATTGAAGTTTTAGGGTTGTTTGAGGTCTCCTTTCAGTCACTAGGCTGGACAGTAGTGTTCTATTTTTAACCCCATTGCTTGATGTTAGCATGGCATCTTGATTCTCATCCAGCTGGTCAGTTTTCTGGTACACTACCCTAAAAGGTTCTTCTTGGCAATTTGTTCAAAGGATCATGACAAGATCTATCCTGAGGGTTTGATCCATGATTCCGTAAAGCTTTTTCTAAGCATACAGAAAAGAGGATAACAACAGCACATCAAGTAAATTTGTTCTTTGGTTGGCTAAGGTAATACTTAGATATATAATATGATTTCTGTTATTAGATTTACATTAGAAATTTTAAAAGTATTGATGATCTAAAATTCCAGTAGCAAGTGTTTAGAAAACACCTAAGTTTATTTCTATTTCTAGATAGTTTACTTTTTGCCCTTAATTTCTAAACATGGTATCAGAGCTTAGGGCGTGAAAAGAGCTCATTTATGACAAACCTTTGAGCTTGCGTAGATCCTTTGTTAAGGGTTTGTTTATTCAGATCAACAGTAAGTTAGTTTTATCACAAAACGTTTTGCATTTTTGTTTTAATCCTTTCATAGATCTAAGATTTACATGGTGAATAGTATTATATCTTTGTCGATGCTAAATATTTTGAGCTAATTCACCAAATAATGAAACATGGAAACTTAACTTGAGACAAGTGTTCTGAACTTTCTGGACTTCTTACAACATGTGGGATCAATTCACAAGTAGCTTGATTGAAGTTCACATATCTCATATCGTTCTGCCACTAAATCATCATAAACTCATTAAGGTATCAATTCGATGCATTTAGAGGTCAAACGATTTGCTTTATAAGTGTGACGTCACCGCTCAAGACTGTTGGAATTTCACAATAACTTGTTGGTCAATGAAATTTCTGGGTAAGAACAATTTGTGTGTGGATCATCTCTGTTGAAATCTTATCTTACCGAACATTGAGAAATAGTTGCATGGGCAAATGAGATTATGATGCTTTTGTAGATACTACATTTAGGGATGGTAAAATGTTTCCAGTAACTTGCGCTTAAGACTTCTTCTTCAAACCAACATTAGAAAGAAATCTAAATCCAAATAACTTTAAGCCTCTGGGGATCAAATTTAAAGTTTTGGGATACAGCAGGTCTGGTTTCTGTCTTGAGGTTTGGCTTATATCTGTGGGTAACAGATTCTAAGTATATATTCACTAACACTGTTAAGAAGTGCTCCTTGATCTACTTCCATGGTATTTGGTGACAAATTCTAACTCACCTTGCTTTGGATCTCATAAGCATCAATGGCTTGGTAGATGTTAGAAACTGAATTTGACCATAAGGCATGGATAATGAACATATCCACACTCAATGATGAACTGCAATTTCAGTCTGTTAAGCTTCCACTCGCTATCTCTTGAAATATGGTCATATGACAACATTTTACTTTTCCCTCTGACATCAATAACATTTTTTAAAGAAATTTGAATGGTAACATGGTGACTTCACACAATTTCTGGAAACAGTTAACATAAATTGTGTTCATGTCTAGCATTTCCCATTTGGAGTTTTATTTAGATTGTGTTCTTGAATAGTAACCTGGGTCCAGTAACTTCAAGAGGATAACTTGAAGATTTCTAGTTCTGATTTTAATACGCATGGTTAACAACAATGATGTAACACAGAGATGTACCACTAAGATCATAATGAATAAGATCTAAACGAATAAGATCATAATCAATCTTTTAGTAATTTAAGAATCTTGAATCAAACAGGTAGAGATATCCGGTAATGGAAAAGAGATTGACTCCCACAAGTATGATGATCTCTGTCGAGCTTCTGGGATTAAAAGGGAGTTGATAGTGCCTTACAATCCCCAACAGAATGGGGTTGCAGAAAGAAAGAATGGGGCTATTTGTGAAGTAGCCAAAGCTATGATGTATGATCAGAATCTTCCATTGTCTCCTTGGGCCGAAGCTGCAAGTACTGCAGTCTATATTCAGAACAAGTGTCCTCATAAAGCCTTGGAAGAGAAAATTCTGGAAGAAGTCTTCACGTGTAAGAAACCTTCAGTTGACCATTTGAGAATTTTTGGTAGTCCTATCTACATTCATGTACCAAAAGAAAAGAGGACTAAGCTAGAGCCCTCTGGAAAGAAAGGAACTTTTGTGGTGTACAATGAGACCTCAAAAGCATATCAAATCTATGTACCGGGGAAAAAGTACATAGAGGTCAGTAGAGATGTGACCTTCCATGAGGAAGTTGCCTTTCGTTGTTCCAGAAAACTTCCCTGTGATATAGAGGAGCAGGAAGCTCCATCTGCAGAACCTTCAGATTCACAACTTTCAGATGAGTAGAGGGAGGAGGCCAGAGAGCCTTTAGTGGACCCCATAAGGGATTCTATTGAGTTTCCCTTAGAGAAACCTCCCGCCAAAAGAAATCCAGCATGGTGTCATAAAATTTTAAAGGAAGCAGAAAAGCATGCAGCACCTAAAGGTACTTTCAGAGAAAGCAAGAAGCCAGATAAATATTCAGGTTTGATAGCTCAGTTGAATCTTGTGATTAACTCAGAACCTTCCACTTTTGATGACGCTGCCAAACATTAAATGTGGAAGGATGTCATGATAGAAGAATACGAGTCAATATTGAAGAATGATGTATGGGAAGTAGTGACCTCTAAATGGATTTACAAAGCAGAGCATGCAACAGATGGCAGTGTTGACTAGATTTGTGGCTCGTGGCTTCTCTCAGAAAGAGAGAATTGATTATGATTTTTTGCTCTTGTTGCCAGGTATACCTCTATCAGAATCATCATCTCTCTTGCTTCAGTCTTTAATTGGAAACTTCACCAAATGGATGTTAAAACTGATTTTCTTAATGGTGAAGTTGAGCAAGAGGTTTATATCGAGCAGCCTGGAGGTTCGTGATCCATGGGAAAGAATCCCATGTCTGCCAACTCAAGAAAGCCTTGTATGGATCGAAACATGCTCCGAGAGCTTGGTATGGAAGAATTGACAGTTTTTTTCAGAGTCTTGGGTTCTCCAAGAGTATAGCAGACCCTAATCTTTATATAAAGATTGTGAAGAATCATCCTGTTATCTTGGTTTTAAGTGGATGATTTGTTCCTTGTTGGAGAGGAACATTTGATAGCTCAGACTAAGAGGGAGCTATCAGCAGAGTTTGAAATGAAGGACTTGGGTCTTATGCATTACTTTCTTGGTTTAGAGGTGTGGCAGAAACCTGGTGAAATCTTTCTCTCACAAAGTAAGTATGTAGTTGATGTGCTTTGCAGACTTGGGATCATGAACTGTAAGTCCATGATCACACCTATGATCTCTAACCTGAAGAAGTTACATGATCAAGCTACAGGTTCAAATCCAGAAGACCCTACAGTATATCGTTAGATTATTGGGTCCTTGATGTATCTAGTACACACCAAAACGAACATCTGTTACATAGTGAATGCCCTCAGCCAGTTCATGTGTGAGCCGAAACACATTCATATGGTTGATGCTAAACATATTCTTAGATATGTCCGGGGGACTATAACTTATGGACTCATATACACTTCTAGTGGAGGTGTAATGCTTCATGGCTATACAGATTCAGATTGGATGGGTAGTACAGTGGACCAGAAGAACACTTCTGGATATTGTTTCAGTTTGGGTTCAACTATGATCTCCTAGTCCAACATGAAGCAGGGCTCAATAGCCCAAAGCACTGCAGAGGCAGAATACATTGCTGCAAGTGTTGCTAGTAGAGAAGCAGTGTGGCTCAGAAAGCTACTCTCAAATTTGTTTGGTGTTGAGCTGGAACCCACAGTAATTCACTGTGATAAGCAAAGTTGTACAAAGCTCTCTGAGAATCCTGTGTTTCATGACAGATCGAAACACATTGAGATGAGATATCACTATGTTCGGGACATGGTGCAGAAGAACATTCTCAGTATTCAGTATGTTCCGACGACGGAACAAACTACAAATATTTTGACCAAGCCCCTGTCATTGACAAAGTTTGTGTACTTTCGAGACAAGCTTGGTGTTGCTGAGAATGCCTCTCTTGCTAAGAGGGAGTGTTAAAATTAATGTAGTTGCAAGAGCCATTCTCCGGGAGCATATCAAAGACCCTAGTTGAGATCTAGGGCCCCCAATACACTCCTGGGGTTCTTGGTCTGGGTCCAAGCAGTGAGAGCCATGGCAAAAGACCCTAGCGAGAGCCCCCTTGGTTGTGTACCTTGGTGGATAAGACCCTAATTGTGATCTAGGGCCCCCAGATGCATTCTGGGGTATCCTGGTCTGGGACCAGGCAGTTTCTTAGTTAAGTACCAAGCCAAGATGATGTGTTATCTTCTTCTCTTCCGGGATGGTCCATGAGACCTAGAAGCAATTAAGAAGAAGGACATGATCACATCATCGACCTTCCTCTTATGCTGGGATGATAAAAGCTTATAAGTTATATCATGAGACTCATATGGACATTTTGCCATTAAAGAAGAACCTCATGTTGACTTTGTCTTCTTGTTTTGAAACCCCTGGCTTGAGTTACGCCCCCCCTTATTTGTTATTTGGGTGTTGGTTCAATTCTTTGCTTCTTCCTAAAGAAAGCTAGTCGCCTTGTTTTTGAAACCCCTCTCCTTGAATTGTTATTTCCTTGCTGACTTTTATGATTTAACAATTAATATTTTATGTTATAAAATATTATTTGTTTAATTATTTAATTATTAGGGTTTAAACCTAACCCTTAAGTTAGGACTAATATGCTAGCCCTAACCTACCTACCAAAACTATAAATACGAGACCTATCCTCACTCATTACACTCACTCTTCCTCCTAGCCAAGTTTTGGTCTGAGGTTTGCAGCGGCTCATTTTGTTCAGATTGTCTCTAGGGCAGATTTTTCTTGGTGTAGCCAGCATGGGCTTACTCTCTCCAGCCTCCTACTGCCGCTGACCCTTAGGGTCTTTTCCAGCTTGCTACAGGTCTCCTTTTCAGTTGCTGATTGAAAGTCTGTTTCTGTTTGATGGTGTCGCCCCTGCTGTCCTAACTTTTGCTGGCGTTTACTGATGCTGTCCTCATCTGATCTGGTACAGTCCTGTGTATGTTGATCTGGTTCAGCCCTGTGTATGTTATCTCACCTCTTCTACTTGCAGCCCTAATACCCAGAACAGGGTTTGATTGAGCAGCCCTGGAACTGCTAGTAATTCTGTCTATTGCTGTAGCAGTTTTGTATTTTTCTGGATTGAAGTTTTAGGGCTGTTTGAGGTCTCCTTTCAGTCACTAGGCTGGACAGTAGTGTTCTGTTTTTAACCCGATTGCTTGATGTTAGCATGGCATCTTGATTCTCAGCCAGCTGATCAGTTTTCTGGTACACTACCCTAAAAGGTTCTTCTTGGCAATTTGTTCAAAGGATCATGATGAGATCTACCCTGAGGGTTTGATCCACGATTCCGTAAAGCTCTTTCTAAGCATACAGATTAGAGGATAACAGCAGCACATCAGGTAAATCTGTTCTTTGGTTGGCTAAGGTAATATACAGATATATAATATGATTTCTGTTATTAGATTTACATCAGAAATTTTAAAAGTATTGCTGTTCTAAAATTACAGTAGCAAGTGTTTAGAAAACACCTAAATTTATTTCTGTTTCTGGAGAGTTTACTTTTTGCCCTTAATTTCTAACAAATTCAATGCAATAGCAGATATTTAGAGGCACTTGTCATTCCTATAAACTGAATTGGTTTTTGGGACAACTGGGAAGTTTCGGTGAAATTTTTTGGGAACAGATGTACTTCCCATGCTCCTCCATGTTGTTAAATTAAGATCGGCTTGTTTTTCTGTTTTAGGGAGAAATATGGTAGAGTTTTGGTGGGAAAATGAGTAGAAACAAAGGAGTCATACTTTGTTTTTCTCTTTTTTGTGTATGCAGTTTCTTCTCTAGAAGCAAATTAATGAATCTATGATATTTGTCTATGTGCATTTGTCTTGCTTGAGAGGATTTTGATGGAATCTAATAGTTCTCTGTTTTCTTTTCATTTCTCTTTATTTGTGTGTGTTTTGTGTGAATCTGTTCGCAAGTGCTCCACATTGCAGATTTTAAGAAACTCCAGACGAGGAATGGAAATGTTTAGAGGAAGCAAACAGCTTGGCGAGCTGAATTTATCTGGATCATGAGGTTGCAAATAGGGCATTGACTCACTGGTCACGCCCACGAACGCTAAGTTGTCCAACAGGATTCCATCCTTGATGCGGTTTGTCCTATCTATAGGACTTATGAGTTTCAAAAAGATGGGGCCGCGTGCAAGTCCCGGCTGGTTTTTACAGAAAACATACTTAAGCTGAGGGAAGTCTGCACTTGCGGTGCAGCCCCTTTCAAAGGTAAGTAATAATAATAACCATAACATTTCGTGTTTAAATGAATGGCTTCTTGATCAGGCAAGCGATGGGTGTAATAAGCATGATGATATTAACTGCATTATAAACCAGTGCCAAACCCCAGAAACCCCACAAAACCCTAGAAGGAATCTAACTGATCCACCATTGACCAAAATATGGCAGCTGGGAAACCATAATACGGGGAAAAACAGGCGGTGTGGACAAGTAACTTAGCATATCTCTAAACATGCGTTGCAGATCTAATGTACTGAGCCATGGAATGGCAGATTACCCGCTCTTTATTGGCTTCTGTGAATTCCCATGGCACGTTGGGGTTGTTATCCGGGGAGTCCAAATGCTGCAATGCAGTGAAACGCACATTAAATGAATGAACTCAACGAAGTATCTTCAAAGCTGAAGAGAATGGCTTGGACTTCTGCTTACATAATTCAAGGCCGTGGAGAAATGGCGAACACCTGGATTGACCCTGACCCTAAGCCTCACCTGCGCATACAGAAGAGAAGTTCAATAAGTAAAAAGAAGAAGAAATGGGAATGTGTGATCGAATCGACAGAGTATGCAACCCACCGCTGCCCTGCGCGCTACCTCCGCAATTCCAAACATCTTCGTTCTCGCCGTTGGTCTGCTGTCGATCCTCGACGGGAATTAAACCCTTCACCCACTGCTTTGAAGTTTAGTTTGAATGTACGATCCAGCGTTTATCTCACCATGCTTCCTTGGCCAGCGCATGTATTTAACAAATTATTCCATTCACAATTTACAAAACAATAAAACGATAAAAATATATATATTATAAAAAATAAAAGCACTTTTCATGGCACACCTTTGCAAGATTTGATCACATCTTAAGTTGTATTTCATAATTTTAAGTATGAACTAGACACGTAACATAACATCTCGAATGGAAGAGGACTGACTAGATCAATGAGAGGAAGGGGGGAGGATGAGGAGGAGGTAGTGAAGTCTACTTTTAGGTCGAGAAAGGAATTGCTAGTGTAATGGCAAGATCTAAAGGAGTCTAATAGGGTTGGTTAGGGAGACAAGTTTGGGTTTAAGGTTTTCATAACCAAAAAAACACATATTAGGGATAGAATTCTTGAGCATTGGAGCTATCACATCAAATTTTAGAAATGGAAAAAAAATAAAAATTGGATTCAAAGGATAAAAAAAGGAATGTCCTATCAATGTTGAAGTCAATTGAAAAAGTATGGAAGACAAATCCAAGTGAAGGGTTCTAGGGTCTTCATTCACTACGAGTACAAAGAATTGAACGTCATGTGGGTATGGGCCAACTTAGATGCAACCTTGAGAGGAATGAGGATAGGAAAACTTAGACTCGACTTCATTGCACGTGGGAGAACACACCTACTCATGAAATCAAAGGAGATGGCACTCAACAAAAGTTTTATGATCGTGTTTTCAGGCTTGAGGCAAAGCATGGAGGCAAAGAACCTATGGGTATGGGCCAACTTAGATGTAACCTTGAGAGGAATGAGGATAG
>ML849563.1:10130-32720 GCA_009831015.1 Picea engelmannii
GGAATTCCTTTATGAGTATGACTTTGATATCAAGCATATCAAAGGAAAGGAGAACAAAGTGGTTGATGCACTCAACAGAAGAGTGCATGAACTACATGCTACGACCATTAGCATGTATCAAACTGATATTAAAGGCATAATTTTGGAAGTCGCAAATGTAGATTTGCAATACATGGAATTGGTAGAAAATATACAACAAGGTAAGATGCTACAGAAAGTGGAAAATTATAAATTGGAAGTTGATGGAACACTCTTGTACAAAAACATAATTTATGTACCTAATTCGTGGGAGTTGAGAATTATGATCTTGAAGGAAATGCATAATGTTCCTTATCTTGGGCACCCTGGATATCAGAAAAAAGTGGCAACAGTCAAGAGCCATTACTTTTGGCCAGATATGAAGAAGGAAATTGCAGAATACATCACCAGATGTATGGAATGTCAGAAGGTCAAACCTGAACATAGGGACCTCGATGGGTTGCTACAACCATTACCCATTCCTAAGTGGAAGTGGGAAGTGGTGACAATGGATTTCATCACTAGATTGCCCAGAACCGACAATCATCATGATTCCATCATGGTGGTGGTGGATAATCTTACGAAATATGCCCATTTTATTCCATTGAAAACTACTCACAAGGAAGCTAATGTTGTTGATATCTATATGAAGGAAGTAGCATGATTGCAGGATATTCCCAAGACAATTTTGTCTGACAGAGACCCAAAATTCACCTCAAAGTTCTAGAAAGGGTTATTCAAAGGGTTCAGAACGAATCTAAACTTCAACACAGCCTATCATCCTAAGTTTGATGGGAAAACAGAAAGGGTGAACCAAGTGATAGAGGACATGTTAATAATGTATGTGATGGACAAACCATCTAAATGGGAAGATTATCTAAACTTGGTAGAATTTGCCTACAACAATGGGTATTAGGCATCACTGAAGATGAGCCCATTTGAAGCACTTTATGGCAAAAAGTGAAACACACCAATAAGCTGGGATAACCCAGATGATAGAGAAATAATTGGGCCCGAGTTGCTCAAGGAAATGGAAGAACAAATGCCACAGATTAAGTAGAATCTGAAGGTTGCCCAAGATATGAAGAAAAGCTATGAAGACAAAGGCAGAACCCACGGGGATTTTAAAGTTGGTGATCATGTTTTCTTGAAAGCGAAATCCAACAGAAGTTCCTTGAAGCTGGGAAACTGTTCCAAGTTGATAGCCAGATATTGTGGACCATTTGAAATCCTAGAAAGGATTGGAACAATTTCATATATTCTTGCATTGTATGCATCCATGACTGTACCTAATGTATTTCATATTTCGTTTCTTAAGAAATATATACCTGATGCTAATCATGTTATTGATTGGAATGTGATTCAGGTGGAGCAAGAAGGCGTCTTGCAGGTGCATCTGGTGCGTTTACTAGATCGGAAAAGCAAGAAGCTCCAGAATCGAGCCATAGGTCTTGTAAAAGTCCAGTGGACCTGGTACGACCCCGAGGACGCAACATGGGAGCATGAAGATGCCATGCGGGCAGAGTACCCACATCTTTATTAAGATTTTGGAAATCTTGTTGATATGGTGTAAATTAGTTGCACTGAAGATAGTGAAAAAATAAGGGGAGGGGATTGTAACACCCCAAGGCCAAACCCCTGTTTAATTGTAATTATGTTTATAGGTTGGTGAGTCGAGTGGTTATAAGCTGAGAGACTTATGTGTTTATTAGGACGGTGAGCCATATGTTAAGGCCAATGAGCCTGATTTTTGTATATGTAAACACTTGCATCATTAATAAAATTACACTGCTGCATGTAGACCGACCACGAAGAAGCATTATGGTGACTAAGCTCCACTAGGTAGGGTAAGGTAAGGGGGCTAAGTGTCTAGGCCTAGGAGCTAAGCTAGAGGGCTTACCTCTAAGGTAATAATATTTTATTATTATATCCCAAAAGCTATGGTTGACATAAGCCGTGTTGTCCTAAGTTCCTGGGAGAAAGGGGAACGAGTGCTAAGTGGAACTCATGTGACTTCAGGAAGACATGTGTCAACCTGGGCACATGCACTTAATAGCTGGGAAAGCCAACTCATTGGGGGTTCGCTTCCAACTCTGGCGTTGTTCCCATCCTTGTGTCTAGACCATTGGGGAGTTTCCTCATGACCCTTACGATTTTCTAGAAGTCTGTCACCTTCCCGATTGACCATGGATTCACACATTGAACCAGTTCTCCATAATCATCGCCTATGTTTCTAGCATGCACCTTTGGAATTCTGCAGTCGTACTTGAGTTACCTCGTGTGTCTCCTCTGAAGCCCGACGCAATTGTATTCGTCTGAGTCGTGTTGTGTCTTAGCATTTGGTTGCTTCCATTCTCGGTGTCCATACCTGTTTGTTGTTTCTACCATCACCCATGTGCAGTTGAATGTTGTTGCTTTGTTGATTAGGAGTTGAATTGAAGAAGAAGATTCTCAGGCTTGTGAGCAACTCTCCTAGGTGAGAGAGTTTATTGGGAAGTGAGTTCTCTTGGAAGGGAGTCCCATAGTAGTTACAATACTCTGAGACTTCTGGTCCAGCATGTTGTTGAATCCCAAGGTAAGGGAGGTGTAGTAGCTGATGGATTTGTATTAGTGAAGGTGTACCCTCCTGGGCTGGAGCAAGCATGTGGGGAATAAGGGTCTGTGAGTTGTGGGCGTAAGTGGATCCTTAGATAAAATATCCTTCCTGTTGTTTGGTGCAACTTCCTTGTTGTCCTTGCCAAGCCTATAATGCCCTTGCTCGGTGGAGTTTAGTCCCAGCTCAAGGGTGACCCACTACTGAGCGTGATGAGCAGTGTGGTCTAAGGATGGGAGATTCGTGGAAGGTCTACACGAAGTTAGTGGTTGTCTATTAAAAGATAAGTACCAATTATGTGTTCGTGTAATATTCTAGATATAAAAAGTATGTAGAACAGAAATAAAATGCTAGAAATGGAAAATAAACAACAATATAACCAGAACAACACCACAATAATACTCAAAAGATATCATAATAACACCAAAAAGAGCACTTTGATTCTGAGAGAAATGTTCAATTGCCTCTTCGAGGGGGAAACCTCCAGTTGAGCAGAGCTCTATTACAATAATATTCAATACTAGGGTTCTCATACCCTCGACTCTTATTTATACTAAATATGTCTATCAAAAGAACCATCTAGAGGAAGATCCTTCTAGAAGCAGAAGCTTCTATTAGGTCTTCTTACATTTGACTTATTCTACCTTGTTTCAAGGCCTTATTAATATTGACCTTTATTACATCCGAATATATTGTTCTACCTACGTGAGGGGTTAGGTCCCTAACATGTCCCCCCCCTTAAAAACAACCTTGTCCTCAAGGCTTGAGATGTGGAAATTGTTGCAAAATGGTAGTTGGTTCCCAAGTGGCATCTACTGGAGTTGTATCTTTCCACTGGACTAACACTTCCTTGATGGTTCGTTGATGCAGGCGATGCTCATGCTGGTCAAAAACTGCTTGTGGCTGTAGCCAAATGGATCCTTCTTTGTCCAACTCAGGAAGGTTGGTTTGAGTTTGGCACTTAGTTCCAATCACCTTCTTTAAGCATGAAACATGAAAAACATGATGTAGCTTAGAATGACTGGGAAAAGCTAATTGATAAGCCACCTATCCCACATGCTTGAGAATTGTATAAGGAACATAAAATTTGGGCACCAACTTCTGACAATGGTCAACCTTGAGGGAATTTTGCTTGTAACGTTGCAGTCGAAGAAACACCTGATCCCTTTCTACAAATTGATGTTCAAAGCGACCTTGATCTGCTTGTTGCTTCATGCGATTATGGGCCATGACCAAATTCTCTTTGAGGGTACGAATAATAGCCTCTCAAACTATAAGCGTTTGGTCAACCACTTGGACCTTCGAGACACCTGGTAAATGTGAGAGAACTGAAGGTGGATTTTGTCCATATACCACTTCAAAAGGAGTCATGCGGGTAGTTGTATGGTATGAAGTGTTGTACCACCATTCAGCTAGGGGTAACAATTGATCCCATTGATTTTTCTTTGCCGATGCAAAACACCTCAAATATGTTTCCAAACACTTGTTGACAACTTCAGTTTGACCATCAGTCTGGGGATGATAAGTTGTGTTGAGATGAAATTGGGTGCCTTGTAACTTGAACAGTTCTTGCCAAAAATTGCTGGTGAAAGTTGGTTTGCGATCAGAAACAATAGAATGTGGCATGCCATGAAGCTAGAAGACCTAATGCTTGAAAAGTTGAGCCACAGTGGATGCTGTAAATGGGTGTTGAAGAGAATAGAAATGAGCATACTTGGAAAGGCGATCAACTACTACCATGATGACTGATTTATTTCTCAATTTAGGTAAGCCTGTAATAAAATCCATAGAGATATCCCTCCAAATAGTAGGTGGAATCAGAAGCGGTTGTAGTGTGCCAGGAGATTTGACTATTTCTCCCTTGTTGTGTTGACACACATCACATTCAGCTACAAAATTATGAACGTCTTGTTTCATACCATCCCAGAAAAAAGAACATTCGACCTTGTCACAGGTTTTGGTAAACCCGGAGTGCCCAATTATGGGTGTAGCATGAAGCTCAGAAAGTATTGTAGATTTAAGTTTTCACTTTTTAGTTAAATACAAACAGCCTTTGTATCGAAGCTCATCATGCAGCCAAGAGTACCCTGGGGAAATTGGAGAATTGGACTGCAATTGTTGTATAAGATGAAAACTTTTGGGATCGTGTAGCCATTCCTGGCGAATAACTTGGAGCCAATCTGGTACAATGAAGGAGAGAGAAAAAAGGGATACTTCATCTTCATATTTTTGGGAAATTGCATCCGCAACCACATTGTCTTTGCCTTTCTTGTAAATGATCTCATAATCATATACAAAGAGCTTAGTCACACATTTTTGTTGCTCTGGGGAGGAAATGTGTTGTTCCAGAAAATACTTGAGGCTTTGATGATCTGTTTTAATTTGGAACAATTGCCCCAATAGATAAGGCCGCCATAGATCAACGACATGCTGAATAGCCAACATTTCCTTTTCATAGATTGATTTTCCAAAATTTCATTTAGAAAGTTGTTTGCTGGTAAAGGCCAAGGGTTGACCCTCTTGCATAATGACAACACCAATTCCTTTCCCTGAAGCATCACATTCTAGGACAAAGGTCTTTGTGAAATCAGGAAGGGCTAGGACTGGAGTGGTGCACATGGCCATATTCAAGGTTTGAAAAGCTTGAGCAATTGCTGGAGTCCAAGTGAAAGAATTCTTTCTAAGGAGTGCAGTGAGAGGTGTCACAATCTTTCCATAATTCTTAACAAACTTGCGATAATAACTTGTTAAGCCCATAAATCCACGCAAGCTTTTGAGAGTCTTTGGGTGAGGCTAGTTTTGCATAGCTTCAATCTTTTTAGGAACCACCCTGATGTCGTCCTTGCCAACAAGATGACCCAAGTACTCGACTTCCGAGCCGCCAAAATCACATTTAGACTGTTTTAGGAAAAGTTGGTGCTGAGAGATTAGATGGAGAACTCGATCCACATGCACAAGATGGTTTGTCCAGGTTTTTCTATAGATGAGGATATCATCAAAGAAAACTAAGACAAAATGATAGAGAAAAGGACGGAAGACATGATTCATGGGGCTTTCGAAGGTGGATGAGGCATTACACAAGCCAAAGGGCATGACCAAAATCTCATAATGGCCCTCATGAGTTCTAAAGGCAGTCTTAGGAATGTCTTCCTCTTTCATACAGATTTGGTGGTAGCTAGAATGAAGATCAAGTTTAGTAAAGAACTGGGCGCCACTCAATTCATCGAAGAGGTCATCAATAACAGGAATGGGAAATTTGTCTTTAATGGTGATTTTTTTGAGGGGGCGGAAGTCAGGACCATGTGCCAAGAACCTTCTTTCTTCGGGACTATGACCATAGGAGAAGAGTAGGGGCTCGTACTAGGGTGGATAACGCTTGCGTTAAGCAGTTCTTGAACCATTTTCTCAATTTCATTTTTTTGGGAAAAGGGGTGACGATAGGGACGGATATTGGGAGGAAAGCTTCCTGGAGCAAGGGGAATGGAATGATCATGAACACCAAGGGAAGGAGGGAGTCCTTGGGGACTGGAAAAGACCACTTGATGTTTAGAGAGGATGGATTGGAGGTCTTGCGGCATAGAGGGTGTCTCAGTTGTTTGTATGGCATGGAGTTGGGAAATAACGCCAGAATGACCTTTTTTTAGCATCTTTTCCATGCGATGGGAACTAATGATCTTAGGTGAACCAATGGTGATGCCTTGGAACTTATATTGTTGGCCCTCTTGGTTGAATTGCATGGCTAATTCCTTAAAATCCATGAGAATGGGACCCAAAGTCCTTAGCCAGTCTGCACCCAACACAATGTCACAACCGCCCATGTCGATATCAAACATATAAGATTTTAGGTGGTAGTCACCAATTTTGAGAGGCACATTTTCACAATGCCCTCCACATTTCATGGAGCCACCATTGGTAATAATGATTTGGAAAATATTGATTACATGGATATAGCAATGAGTTTCTTGGGCAATGTGGCGATGAATAAAATTATGGGTGCTTCCACTATCAACAAGAATGATGACCTTCCTATGCTTGATGTAACCAATTAGCTTGAGGGTTTGGGGAGCAGAGAAGCCAATTAGAGAATTTAGGGAAATGAATGGTTCTACTTCAGGAGGGTCTGAGGGAGGGGTTATGTCATTAGGTTCAGGTGACTCAGACACAAGGGGAGTTTCAACATCCTCTTTCGAAATATCCTCCAAGATGGCCATAAAAAGATTTTGTTCCTTACATTTGTGGCCCATAAAATATTTGTCATCACAATTATAACAAAGGCCTTTGAGTTGGTGTTCAACCATTTCAGCCCTGGTCAATTTTTGGATCTTTAATGGAGCAGAAGAGGTAGTGGGATTTATTGGTTTAGTGCAAGGAATAAAGGAGGGTTTCTGATTTTGAGAAGAGACAACATGTTGTGCTTCCTTATCTCTTTTAGTATCCTCCACCCAACTCTGAGGCCGAGACATGAGGACATGGGCATGAATCTCATCCTTGAGGCCACTGATAAAACATTCTCGGAAAAAAGCATCAGACATGCCCTCTGTATGAAAAGCCAGTCGCTCAAAAGAAGCTATAAAGTCTTCCACTGTGCCAGATTGTTTCAAATTTGTCAAACAACCTAAATGGTTGGAGTCAGTGTCAAAGCATTCATAAAGCTCTACCACAAAGTGTGTCCAAGCAACATACCCTTGACGGTCAGTTTTTCTCCATTGCCTCCATTGCCAACGTTCTTGATCTAGATGGAGGACACCATACCGAAGTTTGGCCTAATTATCTGTTATGTCATACAAATAGAAATAATGTTCCATTTGAGTTACCCAACCAGTGGGATCTGATCCCTCAAATTTGGTCACATCCACCCGCGGAAGGCGCATGTCATGCTAAAAGTGATGGGGCTGAAAATTATGGGAAGGAGAGGAAGTTTCAACTTCGATATGCAAAGGTGGGTCAGATAAAGGGGGATCTGCAGGGATATGCAACTTGATGTAGGTCATCGAAACGACGGATTCAAGTTAGGTAGTCATGTATTGTTTGAGGTCTTCTTTGAGATCGGTGATTGATGCGGTGATGGAGGAATGCATGTTTTGATTGATGGTGGAAATATTGGCACTGAGATGTCTCACTTCTTGTTGGGTCTCTGTGAAATTAGATTGCATGGTATTGAAGCGAGCTTCCAAGTTTTGGCTACGGGTATGGGCCATGATGACGAGGGAACCGAAAAGGGGGAGGAGGGGTCAAAACTTTTGCTGAAAAATGATAGGTATTAATGTGACAAGGGCGAAGAGATAAATCTAATGGAATAGGTCTCAAATAATGGTGCAAAATTTTCCAGACTTTTTTTTTTTTTGTTACACCTGCAGAGTTATATTTTGGTTTGAAGAATACTGCAATGGTGAAATTCCCAAATGCTTAACCAGGAAGAAATGTGTAGTGATTTGGTAACTCGAACACAGTTGCGCGACAATAGATCTTGTCTGTTTTATGTTTTGTTTCCGTCCCCAAGGGTTAGGTATTCAAGGGTTCTACAGACAAGGGTGTTCCCTATGCTATAGCTCTCTGATATACATGCGGGGTCCAACAGTAGTACTCGGCCCAATATCTTAGGGCACCAACTAAGGAGGCTAGACCGTGCCCTTAGCTGTACTACCCGACTACCCAGGTACTAGAGAGTATCTTCCCGAGTGTTGTTCTTGGTGACACTATAGCAGTCAGGCAACCGATCAATTTATCTAAAGAGGGCTTTAGGAAATCTAGGTTGATCTGTATACAGGTGTTGTCTGATGCGCTACCACTCAAAGGGGTACCAAAAGGGGTTACAAGGGTGGCCAACAAATGTGCGCTTAAGTACCACTTGTATTTCCTGCATGTATGAATCCCTCAACTGTGGGTTTATGTGCGTAACGACATATCTCTGTAGCTTAAAGACGCTAGAATATGTCTCTACACTGGAAAAAATTAAACCACAAATTTTTGCCGAGGAAAGTGCTCTGATACCACTTGTAATATTCCAGATATAAAAAGTATGCAGAACAGAAATAAAATGATAGCAATGGTAGATAAACAACAATATAACCAGAACAACACCACAATAATACTAAAACGATATCAGAATAACCGCAGAAAGAACACTTTGATTCTGAGAGCAATGTTCACTTGCCTCTTCGAGGAGGCAACCTCCAGTTGAGTAGAGCTCTATTACAATCATATTCAAGACTAGGGTTCTCATACCCTAGACTCCTATTTATACTAAATATGTCTTTCAAAAGAACCATCTAGAGGAAGATCCTTCTAGAAGTAGAAGCTTCTATTAGGTCTTCTTACATTCGACTTATTCTACCTTATTGCAAGGCCTTATTAATATTGACCTTTATTACATCCGAATATATTGTTCTACCTATGTAAGGGGTTAGGTCCCTAACAGTTCGTTGTATGTTGTGTATTTGTATTCGCATTATAATTAATGAGTAATGACTGTATATATATATATATATGTGTGTGTGTGTGTGTGTGTGTGTGTGTGTGTGTGTGTGTGTGTGTGTGTGTGTGTGTTAAATGTTGCTTCTATTTAATTGCATTAGATAGATATATATGTATAAGTGTGAATACCAGATGTTATCTCTATCTTCCGGTTAAGTTTTATATGTGATTATTTCAGCAAAGTTACTCAGTGGCATGGCCTGGCCTGTTGTTTAAGGCCGAAATATCACGGGAATGGTACCAGAGCAGTAAAGACAAGTTTAAGGATTGTTTGGGTAGCGTTACCCGGTAGGGGTCGGTGGCCAGCACGCCCCAAGGAGTGGAACCATTTTCCCTTAGCAGCACAGGCGCGTCAGAGAGGTTGAAAGACTCCCTAAGCACACCCACAGAGAGTTGCGACGATCAGCACAAGGAAGAACACGAGACAAGGGGTGTGTCAGTCCAAGAGATGAATGATTGATGGGTGCACGAGCTTAGATGGGTGCATTAGGTCCACGAAGTGGCATGAAGGTCAATTGAGTGTGACAATTCATGAAGGGGCACGATGCATCGAAGAGACACAACGTTTTTCACAAGTAACTCTTTGAGTCCATATAAAAGAAAGGATGCACAACCAAATGATAGAAAGGAAAACCATGTGAAGAAAAGAGATGGATCTCTGAGGTTGGGTGCATTAATGGGGCACACCTCAAGTTGAGGCAAGGAGGAACAACAAAGGGGAGCCTTGGTGTGACAAAATCATGGGTCTGAATAGTTATGATGTGTAAGGCATAGTTGTGAGACTCTTCCCATCTTTGTAATTGGGACAGTAGCGCCCTCTTTGTAAAGCTTCTTTCTGATTCGGAATATAAATAAACAAAGTTGGGTACTAGGCACTATTGGTGCCACCCGCACTATATATTTGTCTCTTGTGTTTTGCATGTTTTTTGTTGTATGCCAAATTGACTAAGTGTTAAACTAAGTTAACAAATGTCTAAGTATACAACTGAGTTGCATAGATTAAGGATGTGACTCGTCCATAGCCTAGAACATAGTATGGGTATGCTCTAGGTGAAGAGGCGTAGTTCAAGTGAAGTATCCTTGGTTGATCCAATCTGCTAATGGAGAACCACTGCGGTGCCACACGTCCACGAGATGCTAAGGTTGGACTTGGGCATTACTCTTGGGCATGTGGAAAATTGTTGTATGAGCATGGGGAGATTAGTGTAATTTCAAAGGGAGCTATGGGTCTATTTTATTGAGGACCCATCGACTCCCTTTGTTTTATCGACTCTCTTCTGATTTATAACATTTCACTAAAAAATAGGATTAGCATTGTATTGAAACATGTTGTTAAACCTAGCATTGCCTCGCCTTTCAATAAACAATTGAGGAGATCACAAGTGTTATAGCTATGGGAGTGATCGATCCCTTGTGTTGAGGAGGTCCTGAGGGGAAACTAAGGGTGGGCCTCTGATATGGGTAACACGAGGATGCTTCTAACTAAGCTTTAGGAGGCCTTACATGGAAGAGTCCAATATGAACAACACCCCCCCTATTTTAAACACACCTCTTTATCAGTTGAGTTATTGGAAGATCATAGTCGGTGGAACTGGTGAACCATGCAATTTGAGTCTACAACCAAGGGCAGTATTTGGGGTCATGTATGGGATTAAGGCCAGATGCTACTAGAAAGCACATGACTTGATTGGAGATAGATTCGAGGTCATGTGTGGGAGTAAGGCTAGATTCTACTAGAAAGCACGTGACTCCATTGGAGATAGCTTCAAATATGAACATATGGGAAACTGACTTTCTTGTGGATATTATCTAGTCTTAAACTGACTTTTTGTTTTGGAATAAGACTTAAAACTACTTCTGATTGGCTTAGAGCTCATCTTCTTCCGACATAATGAAATAAAAAAAACACATACTAAAAACTTGTTGTGGACTGGACAGAATCGGTGCCAACGAAAATTCCAAATAAAAATTGTCCCCCAAGTCAAGATCGTTGTGGACTCGACTGAGTCGTTAACAACCAAATTCCAAATAAATCAAATACATCGTGGTCTTGACTGAATGGGTGCCTAGAGAAATCCAACTTAAAACACGCCCATCGTCAAACTCGTGGTGGACTGAAGTCTGAAATGAATGGCTACCAACCAAATTCCCACTGGACTGAATGGCACCAACCAAATTTCAACGAAAAAACGCACCCAGACCTACCAAAAAAGAAGTCGTGGACTTGACTGAATGGGAACCTAGCAAAATCCATATAAAAATGTGCCCATTGTCAAACACGTGGTGGACCAAAATGAATGGCACTGGACTGAAATGGTACAAACCAAGTTTCAACCAAAAAAACGTTGAATCCACACTTACCAAAAAAAATGCACCCATTGTCAAACACGTTGTGCACTGGACTGAATGGGACCAGCCAAATTCCATGGTGTGATCTTGGAATGCAGGGGATAACAACGAAATTACACACTGTGGACCTCAATTGTATATGTACCACAAAATTCCAAGTAAATTTAATGAGTTTCTCTGTTCTGTACCACTCAATACTTCATTAATTGCAAGGAAACATGCAATTCAATACAACCATGTAAGAAGAATAGCACGAGCAAAGGAGATTGGTGGACTAGCGTGAATGAGAAAGTGTCATTAATTGCATTAGGGTTGGGATTAGGGATTGGATTTGGCAGTGTTGTGATTTTGATGGTCATATGGGATAAAGCTAGGAGTTGGGTGGTACCCCCAAATATAAATCCATTCTATGGAGTATATCGATTTCCTAAATAATTGGTAATGTACCACATTACATTATCGATTTCCTAAATAATTGGTAATGTACCACATTATATGACCAAGTATTCTTCAAAACTTGGTCAAGGGCCAAAAGCCCCCCAACACTCGCCTGTGACTCGTCCTGAGTCACTCAGGTTTGATCAATTCTGCCTCGAATTCCTCGAGCTGCTTCGACCTGCTACAGTGCGATAACATCTTGCTCAGTAAATTCTTGGATCACTGTGTCATTGAGAGGTCCTTCCAAGTGTTGTTCTATAGTAATGACAACTTGTTCGCGTTCAGAGAACAATTGGCATGCATTTTCTTGGATTGGCTGAAGCCGTTGGGATACTTCCATCACTTTACTTTGCAGCGTATGTACCTGTTGTTGGGTTGTGCGTTTCTCTGCGAACCTCTTCATTCTTTCGACTGGGGTTAAATTCTTTATCTAGGCTAGTAGCATGTCTGCATCCTGCTTTTCTTCTTGGAGTTGTGCCTCCAATGTCTGCAATTATGGATTCTCTGCGAGGGTTTCATAAGTCTGGGTGCTTCTAGTGCTCAACTACTTGCATTCCAAGGAAAAGGTTTTTAATTGGCCAACTACGCTTCGAGCAGTGGCCTCTCTTAGATCTCTTATTTCTTGGGGGGTCTCGGGCACGGTACGGAGCTCTAGATCCATGATGCGCTAATGGAGTTGCTGGATTACTTCTTCCAATTGGGTCACCTGCTATGGGAAACGATCTTCCATATTCACTTCTATGACTATCATAGAGTGCAGTGCCTTGTGAACCCTTTCCTGTACTTCAAGTTGCTCTTCTAGCAATTGTGCCTTTTCCTCATCCCACTTCGCTTTCAGGGCAAGCTTTTCCCATTATGCCTCATTTTGTTGTTCTAGAAGTGATTTATGTGCTTGCATCAAAGCCTGGGTGGCTTGTGTTGTGTCTTCTTGAGCTCGTCAAAGGCGAGCTTCAACTTGATCAACGATCTGGTGTAATTGAGTGGGCTCATCGCCTGTTCCTGATGTTCCACTTATCAAGGGCGCTATAGAAACTGCTTGGATGGGCTGGAGTGCCTACTGCACTTCTTTGAGTTCTACCTTGATTCGGTTGAATAGCTCCTCCTTATTTGCTTCTTTCTTTTCTGCGAGCTCTAGTGAAACATCATTCAGCGTGACAATTAAGAAGTCGATGTCATCCGGGGTAAGGGTAGTTTTAAGCATTGTCCGGGTGGCCTTAGCTTTCGTTCGGGAGGAGGGTTTTTGTGGTGTCATCTTTCTTTTCATGGAGGGATCCTCCTCCTCTCTAGGTGGTGTAACCTCGCCTTTGTTTTGTTCAACTTCTGTACCACCTAGTTTGTCACCATCACCTCCCTGCATAGGTGAGATCGAAGTAGTCTTTGTGGACATGCTAGGGGCATATTCAACTTCGTCATCCTTCTTAGTTATGCTTGGCCCAGGTGTATCTGTCATAGCTTCAGGGCTTTCCTCGTTGGACATGTTTGTAGGGTCCGATGCAACAAGGAGGTTCGTCGACCATTCCTTGGTGATCTCCTCCAAGTCATCTTCTGTCAGCTTGTAGTAGGATTGGAGTTGTTGTTTATGCTCATCACCGCGAGCTGTAATATAGGTGAAGTGGCGGTCTGCGCTAAATTTCATCAATGTTCTAAACCTATGAAGTACGTTTGGGGTGATTTGTGGTGTAGACTGAATTCCATTCTTCAGTTGGTTGAAGTAGGTGTGGAAGACAACATTGGACTGCCACTGCTTGTTCATGTCGCTGGAGTACCACAGCGTACAAAAATTCACAGCTAGTCGTTCAAAAGGTTCGATCTCCGGAAAAGTGGCTCCCTCTGGCAGTTCCCAAGCGATGAAAGCGATGAGTATGAGAAACCAACTAAAGTGGAACTCATACCCTTGGTCTTGCGCTCCTCTGCAATCCAGCTCTAACTAGTTTACAAGATATTGTGCCCAATTCATATGTAGTCCCTCGACGCAATTCCCTGCGAGGTCAAGTACGAAGCCAGTCACCTGTGTTGGTATGCTCTTACAAACTAACTTGCCCACGATCAGATGACATGCAAGGCGCACCGTGCCACTCTGGATAGAGGCTACCTTGTAGCCTCATGTACCCTTCTCTACATCACCATAAGTTTCCTTTATCTTCTGTGCTAGTGCTCGGTCTGAGGTCTTGCCTGGGTAAAAGTCTTGTGGGTCAGGACCTTGCATGCTAAGTCCTGTGATCCGATTGATCAGAGTCAGATCCATAGTGATGCGACGGTACAACCATAAGTATCCTCCATGGTAGCAAGACAGAAGCAACCTGACGCATGCATTGACTTCTTGGTGTCTGCCGAAGTGAGGGATCTTCATTACGTTGAGCAGTGTGGACTACGTGAGGTTCTGGGTCCAGGACTGCGAGACAATCTTAGGATTTCTACCTTTGGTCTTGGTTAATTATTTATGCGGAGCTAACATGCTTTAGGTTTTGTGATCTCCAAGTATAAAATCATTAAATTTCAGTGTTGCGAGCTTATCCTGGTCCGCACTTACTGCGTGCACCCCTTTCAGAAGATACGCGGTGATCAAGGTGTACTCAAAGTCTCCGGGTACACTATCGCGATTAATCTTGCCACTCAAAGGTGGTATGTAAACCGAAAGAATGCGTGGGATCAACTTGTCATTTGCAATATCGTCTCTATGCTTTGTTCTTGTCTTGGTCGTGGTTCTGGAAGGTCCTTCTCCTCGAGCAGTGGAGGGAGAAGCTTGGATTCATCCTGTCAATGATGCTTGCACACTTGCAGACATCCTTCTCTCTGACATGACTCTTTCAGCCATTAGGTCAATCAAAACTTCTTCAACTGCTTTCTCGACAGCGTTGATCTCGTCCGACATACAAGCTTGGGTCCACTAGCTCAGGTGTGAAAATGAATTCGGAGACTATAGTGAACAGTAGGGGAAGAAGGAAATGATCATAGGGTGAAGTAATCTCAAGTTTCAGGCTCAAATTCTCACTTAGAAAAAAGTATTCTTAGTGCGTGGCATGACGGACTAAGTAGGGAAACTTAGCAACGGTCTTCTTGCAATGGATACTAACTCCGTTCTATCCGTTCTGGTATTATCCAACGGTCTAGTGGGAACCCATAATTGCTTTTCAACCCGTTCGGGGCAGAAGTCGAACGGGTATATTGGTCCAATGGATATATTGTTGCGCCATGGAAAAGTGCCAGATGTCACTGTTCTGATGTCTCAGCGAAGCTCAATTCTTGTGATTTTTCCTTCTGCGAAGTTTCCTCTGGAGTCTTCTGTAACTTTCCGATTTTGGCCCTCTTCTTACTTAGCTTACTATCCTTTTTCCCAATGAGCTTAGTCTCGGTCATCCTTTTTCCATTCTGAGTCTTATCTTCTCTCAACATAGTCACTTCGCGTTGCTTAGGTTGTTTCTTCAGATCCAAGGGCAATACTCCTTCATCATATGGATTAGGTATTTTGGTCTTATGTGGTTCCTCTAACTCTCTTATAGCTTCAACATCTAGGTACTTGGTGTTTAACAGCTGAGATTTGTTCTCTTGTTCCTCCATCAAGTAGGTGATCCTTCCAGTCATAAATTCCATGAGTTCTTGCTTCTTCTGTTTTAGGGCTTCCTTTTCTTCTTTTCTCTGGATCTGGTCTTTTTCAATCCAGATCTTTCCTAACAAAGCTGGAAATGGGGCATGGTCCTCAATAAATCTAATGACTTCGAACTCTTCCTCTATTGAAGTTCCATGGGTACTCATATCTATCTGGGTAATTCTGCCACATAGGGTTACCATTTTGCCTTTAAATAATCCGATGGTTCCTAGTGAAGGGACCAGAGCAGGCCTTCCTAGGGTTTCCCAAGTTCTTTCTGTCATAATGTTCATCGATGTTCCCTCATCCAGAGCACAATCAATGTCGAAATATCCTATTCTTACTTCGATTTTCTCCTTTTCTTTGAAGATATCTAACAAACTGACATCCTTATGATCATCTAGGGTTTCTTTTATTTTTAGTAACATGAACTCTAATTCTTTCTGGGGTTCTTCCATAATTTTAGTCTCTTGATATCCTTTAGAGTTTGCTTGTTCCATATTCAGTTTTTCAAGTCTAGCAATCATTCTAGGGCAATCCAATACTTCATGGTCCATAGCTTTACAATAGAGGCAGCTAGGGTTAGGGCATTCCTTAGCAAGATGTACTGGTCTTCTGCAATTGTAACAAAGAGTTAATCCTCTCTTTCTTGTCCATGATCCCCAACTCTTCTTGTACTGCGCGCTAGGATCATGAAGGCTAGCCTGCAAAAATTTCTTTCTAGGATCCTGCATCCATTGGTTAGTCCAAAAATTATTTCTATGCATAGGTATAACATATCTTTCACTATTCCTATCATACCTATTCATATCAAACTTTATTTTATCTAACAATGCTCTAATTTTCAGGCTAGGACAAAATTTATCAAGCGTACCTAAATTCATGCTTCAGAAAAAAAAAAATTCCACTTATCTTACCTATATAGAGCACAAAGCTTTCAGAACTAAAACTTGAACTATTCTTACCTTTACTAGAGGCTAGAGCTTACAGATCTTACCTCTTTTATTTCTACTGAAATTTCTACGTTTACTTTTCTTAGAGCATAAAGTGTTCAGATCTCACTTTTTTTCTTCAGTATCAACCTCTTTCTTGCAGATTTGACCTCTTTCCTTTAGATCTGACCTTTCTTTCTCATCACAAAGCTTCGTAGGTCAAGTAGAATACTGTGCACTAAGGCAACAGATCTACACACATAGCTTATTTCGCACAAAGCTTTTTCTTCTTTAGTTCCTAACAATCACAGTTCCAGTCCCGACAACGGAACCATTTGTTGGCACAGGGGCAGACCCAGGGTTCAACGCTCAAGAGTGCACCAACAAAAACCTAACTACCGGCCCTTTCGACAACACCTGCGAAGCAGATGAAGTCTCACCCGAGGTAGAGGCAGGGGTGATTGCAGGACTCAGATGTCTGCAACCTTAGTTGGGACACCGATCTATGATTATATCTTTTACAGGGAACTTAGCATAGATCATTCATCAATATTTAACCCTTATGGTACTTTGTAGATAGCATAGAGCATCGCAGTGAATACTTAGACTAAAGATGATTCAACACTTAGCCACAAAAATATAGATTAGATTCAACAGATCAAGCACTAAGCATCTTATATATCAGATCTAACATTCATTCATATATCATAAGCACAGAGCATAACTAGATCTATTTAATCACAGCAAGAACTTATCTAAGAAGGAGATAAACACATTAGGTCAAAGCACAGAGCACAATACACAAAGTTACCGTGGTTAACCCCCACCCTGGGGCTACGTCCACAAAGTCTTCTTCTTTATATTATCTTAGTTAAGCGGTTACAACACAGAGCTTCAATGACCCTTACTTTGCACAGGACAAAAGATCTACGCAGCTCACTAGATCCTTCTTCCTTGCACTTCAGTAGAAAACTACAACAACTTACACTTAGCTTTTCAATCTCCTTACAATGATGCAAAGAGAACTTGCAATATACATCCGATCACACAGATCCAACTACTAGCACTAAGCCTTTAGCTATACATCACATAGATGTACTACTATCACTACTACATACATTGCCTAAGTATCTATTTATAGATTACAAAATGAGCCTAAGCGTGGGTAAACCCATGGGCTGACATCCCTTTCCCTTTACATCAACCCAAAACCCTAAAAGGGACCCAAAAATAGGTCTTGCTTCCCTAATTTTTGCTTCGCGTTACGCTCCATCTTTGGCAAGTTGTCTCAGTCCCAAAAATGGTCAAATATGACTAAGTATTCTTCAAAACTTGGTCAAGGGACAACATGCATCTTCATCTACAACAAGATTTGGGCGGAACACTTGCATCATATTCAGCAAGTTCTGCACACCCTGCGACAACACAAGCTATATGAAAACTTGGAAAAATTCTCCTTTGTCATGGACAGGGTCCAGAACTTAGGCTACATTGTTGATCAACATGGTGTGCATGTGGATCCAGCCAAGATCCAAGTCATCTGTGACTGGCCAGCCCTAACCACACTTACTGAGGTTCGAAGCTTCTTGGGCCTCGCCAATTTCTATCGCAGGTTCGTGTTGGGATTCTCTCATAGCGCATGGGCCCTCAGCCAAGTAACCAGGGGTCGTGGTAAGGAAAACATTGTGTGGGGCCTGTTCCAAGAATAAGCCTTTTAGGATTTGAATTAGCGCTTGTGCTCATCCCCAGTACTTTCATTACCAGACCTGCAACATCTCTTTGAGATCGAGACAGATTCTTTAGACTATGTTGTGGGCGTCGTTCTCACTCAACACGACCACCCCATGGCATATCATACTGAGACACTATCAAATGTTTTCCATAAGTACCCTACTTACGAAAAAGAAATGTACTCCATTGTGCAAGCCTACCACCATTAAAGACATTACATTCTTGGGAAGGAGACAGTGATCCACACTGATCATAAGCCACTATAACTCATGCAGACCCAAGGAAAATTGCAGAATGACCGCCATTAGAAGTGGTCCACATACTTACAACAGTTCCACCTCAACATCAAGTATAAAAAATGAATTACCAACTGATTTGTTTATTTCCTCATCCGACCTCCAGTCACAACACTCGCCATGGTGCTAGGCTCTTGTAGCCACGAGACCTCCAGATGGCCCCACCTCTATGAGACAAACCCTGACTTCTCCACCACCTACCAAATGTTGGGTGCAAACTCAATGGTCACTAATTTCCATCTTCAGGACAGGCTGTTGTGTCGTCTAGGCCATCTCTGCGTTCCATCAAGCGAGTGCGTGACGCTGATTTGGGAAGCTCACTACAGTTGGGTGGCAAGACATTTTGGCATTGAAAAGACAATGGCAGTGTTACAAAAACATTTCTACTAGCCAAAACTTCGACATGATGTCGACAAGTATATCAAGTCTTGCACCGCCTGCGCTATTGCCAAACCAAACACTAAGAAACATGGCTTGTACACCCCTCTGCACATTCCTGACAGGCCATGGGAATCCATCTCAATGGACTACATGTCGGGCCTTCCGTCACCAAGAGGGGAAATGACTGTGTTTTGTGGTTGTTGATCGCTTTTCCAAAATGACGATTCTTGCCACCTGCAAGAAGAGAATCACAATAGAGGCCACTACCAAGCTATTCTTTGAATGAGTATGGGTACATTTTGGGATCCCACAAACCATTGTCTCATATCGGGATAGTCGCTTCCTCAGCACATTCTGGTCAAGCCTCTGGTCACTGCTGGATACCAAGCTCACCAAATCCAGTTCCTTCCACCCCCAGACAGATGGCCAAACTGTGGTCTTCAATCGAATGGTCATGCATATTCTACGCATGAAAAATTCCAAGAACCCTCGCACATGGGATGAGAGTCTTCCCTATGTCCAACATATCTACAACCGAGATTGGCCACAACCCCTTTTAGGTGGGGTTGGGATTCCAAACATTGGACCCCATGGATGTTGCACTACCCTTGGCGACCACCTCAGCCAACTCGTCCCCTGCTCTACCTGAAGCTGACAAAGCCACCTGGTTCATGGAGTAGATCCAACACATCCGCCAACAAGTCCAATATATTTTACAGAAGTCCAATGCCAAGTACAAGCAGCGCCATCATCAACACCGAGTGCCACATAAGTTTTAGGTGGGCGACAAAGTGTGGTTTCACTTGCAGAAAAAACGCCTTATAGGGATCCATCAGAGGCTTTGCCCACTTCATTATGGGTCATACACCATCACCAACGATGTGGGTGACAATGATTTTGAGCTCAACATTCCTCCTTTCCTTGGCTTCCACCCAGTGTTCAACGTGGCTCTCCTTTGGCCATATTTCCCACCATTATTGGACACCTTCGATATAGCAGAGCAGTTGACACAAACATATCCCAACCCTGACTACATGCAACATGCATCCAATGATCAGGTTGTGGACACACAGGTCAAGGGAACTAGACAACAAAGGATCCAACTTTATCAAGTTGTCAAATCAAGTCAACTCATGCACCAAGGCAACTGGCTCACCCGGGGCCAAATTCAACAGAAATTTCCTCATCTAATGGGGGAACTCAACGCAATGGAGACCATTGCTTCCTAAGGGGGGAGGATTGATCCATATGGATTTCGGTAGCCTCCCACCTATTCCAACTGGTTCATTTTGGCAGTTTTCCAGTTTGGCAGTTTTTTCCTAGTTTTCAGGTGCCTGACTTCCGAAGTCGTTTTGAGGCCCTAAACAACATTTTTAGGGCTCGCCATAGTTAGAAAATATACAAAGTTAGAGTTTGATGGAAACATGTGTAGTCCTCGGATAGAACTTTCCAACGGGCTATCGTGTGCCTAAAACGAAGATCGTATGCAAAAATTATGGCCCTAGGAAGTTGATGTACTAGCTTACCCCAACGGGGCCCACATGACTTTTGGCGCTTCATCTCCTAGAGTTAGGTTTTTGGATGTCTAAGGTTTTGGAATTCATCTTTATTGTAAAAAGGCCTTTAGAGCCTCATTGTAATGATCTTCTTATGAATGAGCACAGCCATCACATCTCTTCTCAGAGATAAGCGGCCACCATTCCAACAAGCTTGTTTTCCGCTCCGTTTTACAGTTTCATCTTATTTCCTTATTGAATAGAAACATGCTTTATTGTATCTCTGTTATTCTGTGTTAAACATCTTTTAATAATATGTATTCATTTTGTTTTGCTCATAAAATATGGATAAAATTCCATGTAGGAGAGTTGGTCTTGCTCAAGATCAGCAAAGATCAGTTCCCACCACCGAAAGGAGTGGCTCCATCTCTCATGCGAAGGTATGAGGGACCATTCAAAGTTCTTCACAAGATTGACAATGTCACCTATAGATTGGAGTTGTTGTTCCACATGAGACACATTCATCCCATTTTCCACGTTATCCAGTTGAAGTCATGCCAGAGGGACCCGGATGACCCAAGTCGAGTTGAGCCATCCAGGTCGTCATCCATGGTTGTAGATAAGCTAGAGTTGGAAGTAGAGAATATTTTAGAACATCGCATATTGGGACGGAGCAGAGGTAGAGTGCATGAGTACTTCATCCATTGGAAGGACAAACCCAACGACGAGAACAATTGGGAGAGGTATGAGTCCTTGTGGAAGTATGAGGACATGATTTGAGAGTTTGACAGAGGTTGCTATGGATCGCAAGTGGTACAAAAGTTGTCGAGACGACAACAAGTTTAGTGGGGGAGGATGTAAGGCCTCCTAGGACACCCATCAAGAGCACATGCTAGTTGGGCAGATTCAACGAAGGAACGAACGAAGAGTACAAGGAGGAAACGATCAGTTGGGAAAACGAAGATGCTTTGGTGTGGGCAAGAGCACCTTGGGCACACACCCTTCTTCCCTTGAGATGGACAACAAAGACTTGGGTTGTGTTTGGGAAAGAGTGGGGCAACTTGGGAGCATGCCCAAGAAGTGGAACCATCTTCCCTTAGTAGCATGGGCGCATCAGAGAGGTTGAATGACTCCCTCAGCACACCCACGGAGAGTCACGATGATCAGCACAAGGAAGAACACGAGACAAGGGGCGCGTCGGTCCAAGAGACAAACAATTGATGGGTGCATGAGCTTAGATGGGTGAACTGGGTCCACGAAGTGGCGTGACAGTCGATTGAGTGTGACAATTCACGAAGGGGCACGATGCACCGAAGAGACACAACATTTTTCACAAGTAACTCTTGGAGTCCATATAAAAGCAAGGATGCACAACCAAATGATAGAAAGGGAAACCAAGTGAAGGAAAGAGATGGAGCTCTGAGGTTGGGCGCACTAATGGGGCGCACCTCAGGTTGAGGCAAGGGGGAACAACAAAGGGGAATCTTGGTGTGACAAAATCATGGGTCTGAATAGTTATGATGTGTAAGGCAGAGTTGTGAGACTCTACCCATCTTTGTAATTGGGACAGTAGTGCCCTCTTTGTAAAGCTTCTTTCTGATTCAGAATATAAATAAACGAAGTCGAGTATTAGGCACCATTGGTGCCGTCCACACTATATATTTGTCTCTTGTGTTTCACATGTTTTTTGTTGTATGCCAAATTGACTAAGTGTTAAACTAAGTTAACAAATGTCTAAGTATACAACTGAGTTGCATAGATTAAGGATGTGACTTGTCCGTAGCCTAGAACAGAGTATGGGTATGCTCTAGGTGAAGAGGCGTTGTTCAAGTGAAGTATCCTTGGTTGATCCAAGCTGCCAATGGAGAACCACTGCGGCGTCGTACGTCCACGAGATGCTAAGGTTGGACTTAGGCATTACTCTTGGGCGTGTGACAAATTGTTGTACGAGCATGGGGAGATTAGTGTAATTTCAAAGGGAGCTATGGGTCTATTTTCTTGAGGACCCATCGACTCTCTTTGTTTTATCGACTCTCTTCCAATTTATAACATTTAACTAAAAAATAGGATTAGCATTGTATTGAAACATGTTGCTAAACCTAGCATTGCCCCACCTTTCAATAAACAATTGAGGAGATCACAAGTGCTATAGTTATGGGAGCGATCGATCCCTTGTGTTGAGGAGGTCCTGAGGGGCAACTAAGGGTGGGCCTCTGATATGGGTAACACGAGGGTGCTTCTAACCAAGCTTTAGGAGGCCTTACACGGAAGAGTCCAATATGAACAACACCCCCCT
>WSFP011363409.1:0-32718 GCA_009831015.1 Picea engelmannii
AACCAAATACCTAGCCCTTTCTAACCTATAAAAGAAGGGGTAGGGGTCCCATTTAAAAGGAGGAAAAACATAGCAAAGAAGATATACCCGATTTAGTATCCCCCTTGCCCCAACCTTTTGCAACTATTGTGTGAAGAAAAGCATATACAGGAGCAGTTGGAGCACAGTTGAAGAGGAGCCCAGGACTAGATTTGTGGAACAATGGTCGATCTCACCATTGTAAGGTTACTCTTGTGAGATTAATAAAAGAAGTATTTTTCCCGTCCTGCCACATGAGATTGTCAATATTTAAATTTGATTATATTTTGATAGAATCTCTAACCCATTAGTTTATAGATCATATGCATGTGGAGTTATTTGTTTATCTTTTCTGAATGCAGGTCAGTGTTGGGAGGAGAGTTGCAGTCAAGGAGCGACCAAGCGTTAAAGGGATCGACATCAAACACAGAAACTAAGGTATGGTAACCAGATCTCTTTAACCTTGAATTTGCATATGAATAATGGGGTTTATGATTGGGATGTTGGTAGAAAGTAGGAGACTTTAGGTCATTTCTGCATGCATGATAATACCTTTAATGCTAGTACATAGGAGGGATTTCCCACCCACAACAATGAGTATCCACCTGGAAGATGCGTAGGGATTCAGACAACCCTGGAAGTGTAGAACCCACCATTACAAAGAAGTATAAAAGAACGTGTTGGACTAATAACTGGTAAAACGAGCTAGTTGGAATAGGTGGGTGGCCACCGATATCCACCTGGATCAATCCTCCCCCCTTAGGAAGCAATGGTATCCATTGCGTTGAGTGCCTGAGGAAGAGGGGAAAGCATTTTCTGAATCTGAATCCTGGTGAGTTACGTGCTTTGTTGGAGAAGTTGTGATGGTTTGTCTGGGGAAGACTGTCACAAGCATGTTGTTGGCAGGGTTGAATATGCTCAACCAATCTGTTGTCTCTGGGTTTGAAGGGGCATTGTGTAGGCACCATTGTAGGTGAAGAAACAATTTGGTTTTGTTGGATAGAAGGGGTTGAGGCTGCAGTGGTTGTAGTGGTATTTTGTGCATCCTTTGAACAGACTGTGAAGAGGATGAATTTTGCAGTATGAGAGATTACCTTGCGGCACTGTTTTGGTGGAGTAGTAGTCAGAACTACCTCTGGTATATGATAGAGCCGACCTCTCAGAGTAATAATTACACTATGGGGTCTAGAGTCATAGACATCATGACGTCTCCACATATAGGGTTGGCCCAAAACCACATAACATACATCAAGAGGGGCAACATCACACACTTCCTCATCTCTGAAGGGTTGGATGCCATAGGATAGGAGACACTGTTGGCTGACATGGAGATCTCGTCCTTGGTGAAGCCACTCAATGTTGTATGGATGTGGGTGTGGTGTTGTCGACAACCCCAACTGTTTGACGATCTTAGCTGAGATGAGGTTCTTTTGGCTGTCATTATCAACAATGAAATGCAACGGGGTCCCCTTCACCCACATCTGTGAATGGAAGAGGCACTCCCCCTCTTTAGGATCTACTGATTCTTCTGGTTAAATTGTTGTGGTTGTGACAGTGGCAGTGGGGTCTGTGTCGATGATCTATATGTTTTCAATATTTTCTGGATCAAATTCTGAATCAGGGTTCGACTCTCTGTCTTTGATCTCGTCCACCAATGACTATTTCGAGCAACATTCATCGGTGTTGTGCCAGGGGATTTTTTGGAAGTCACACCACTTTCCAATGTCATTCTTTGTCTTCCCTTTACCCTTTTTGTCATGTGTCTTGGACTGGTTGTTTGGAGGCTGTTGGTTAGGGTTGTCTTTACCGTGCTTTGGTTGTTGCAGAGTTGCAGATCTGAATTCCCATTTGTTCCGGTGCCTAAATTTCTGCTCGATTTTGACAGTGTATCGATAAGCATCTCCCAATGATGAGATGTTTAGGAAATGCATTTCAGTTTGTATGTACGTATGCAGAGCCCCATGGAATTGAAAAACCAGATGTCCCTCGAAGTCCTTGATACCCATCTTGGTGCGTAAGGTATGGAAAATATTTGTAAACTCCGACACTGTTTGGCTCTTCTCTTACCGCAATGTGGTCCATCTCATGTACTAGTCTTCATAGTTATCAACAAGATAGTATTGTTCTTTGAACGCATCCACAAAAAAATCCCAAGTGGGCTCGGCCCCATATATTCCAAATTCCTCCGTGGAACTTTTCTACTAGAAAGTTTCCCACCAATATTTGACATGGGGGAGAGCCTTGAGGAGTGCGAAGGTGATCTTTTCCCTGTCGAAATTTTTTTGAACAGAGAAATAACCTTATAATAGATTTAACCATTTTTGTAGGGCATTCACATCTATTTGACCTTCAAATATGGGAATATCAAAATTAACTTGTACCTTGAAGGGAGAGGTTCCTCCAAAATGGTCATTTGATGAAGATGTGCGTGTTGCTATCGGCAGGCGTTGAAGGATGTGTGCAAAATTCTCCATCATTTCGTCCCTCTGTCGCACGAGAGATTTCTCAAGCAACAATTTAATAGAATCTTTTGCTCCATCATTTTTATTTTATGTCACCATCGAGGGTTTCTTGGGTGTGTGAGAGTGATTGTCCTTAAGAGAGACAAGCTTGAGACCCAATTGGCTATACTCGGACCTTGTCAGGGACATGCACTGAAAAAATGATCAAGATAAGCCTGCTTTGATATCACTTATCTGGATTATGTTCGGAATGAAATCAAAACAGAGATATTACAATGAAACACTCATGAAAATTGCCAAAAATAGAGAAATACAACAATACTTCATTTCTATTAATGAAAGAATTGTAAAGAGACTGTAAAAATACAGATTGCAAGACTCGCTAGAATAGTGGAAGTTTAATCTCTGAGAAGAGATGTGACGGTGATGACTCTGTGTTTTGCCTATTTTTCCGATGCCCAAATTCATTTTTGCACATGGAAGTCATATAGTCTATGCTTTTATTAGTTTTTCTTTTGAAGGTGTTATCAGGTTTTATACATCAATTTTCCATGGGACAACATAAGGTATGTGTAATCCTTATTTATGATGATTTATTTTTAATTGAGTAAGTGCAGTCGATTAATATCTTTATGTTTGTTTGAAATAGGTAAAAAAACGTGATCCAACCCTCCATCTGGCCATTTTCCAGGCAGTGAACTTCGAGCTCAATTTTTATGAGGATGATGTTGAATAAAAAAAAATTGGCACATGGGTTTTGTGCCTAATATGCCAAATTGGGTTCCATGGAGGTTGTTTCCTAAAATTATGGACAGATCGAGAGCATTTTGTGGCCCTCGATCTGACCATCCATCCAACCCTCGATCCTGCCCTCCATCTGACCCTCAATCCAACCCTTGATCTGACCCTCGGAGCGCAACACAGTTGGAGGTTGGCATATTGGTGGGCTCTCTTTGGCGAATCCAACACATGGGTTTTGTTCATGCTCAAGCCCTCAAGCTATGGAAATCTACACACTCAAATTTGAGCAGTTGAATCGACTTCAATTTTGAGTGCACGAAGCTGTTGGAGATATCTGGTTCGTTGATAGGTTTTAATGAATTTATGTTTTATAGAGAGCGTCGACCCTTTCAGTGGTCGACTTCTCAGCTACATTGTAAACTCTATAAATACTAGATTATTTCGGGACGAATATGACACGATTATATATATATAACCATCATATCGATTTGCTTTGTAAAAACTCTGTTTTTTATGTTAATACAAATGCTATGCTAAGTTTGTGACTTAAACTTGCGTTGGAGTAGTGCCACGACCATCTGGGGGGCCCACCAGTGGTCTGGGTAACTTGTTTATATTGTTGTATATTCAGCTTTCCAAATCTAAGTCTCATTTCAGATTGCTTGTTGAAGTTGTGTTATTGTGGATATATTTTTATATAATTTGCAGGTTGTTCCGTGAAGTTGTATGTTTATTACAAGGTACTCACAGTTGTCCATACTCTACCATATAACATCTTTTTATGCAGGTTGTATATTATTAATGGATATATGTTCATAGTTATCTCATTATACAATCATAGCTTTCTTTCCCTGTTTCATGAACTATAGACTACTTCATAGCTTGGTTATTTAGGCAATATCTATATCAACTACATCTACTTTATTAAATTGTTAATTTTGATTACTTCTTGTAGATTTACATAAATGGTTAACTTTATTTCCAGCATCAGAGTGAAAGGATGATAGTTGATTTTTAATCTCTTTTGTACGATGTTTATATACTTTGTTAATTAGAAGAAACATGTGTTGATACTTTCATGATGGCAAAGCTTTCTATAGATTGTCTTGTTTATACTCTGCATATATCTCTAGAAGTAAATATTGAATTGATTCTCCTTCAACTATCAGTAGTGTTAAGATGTCATCGTGATATAATTTGCCACCGTAGACATAATCATTACATTTAAATGTTACCATGATGTTGTTCATTTTTAGTCAGTGAAATTAGTGTAAAGATAGGGTTCATTCCTCGTAGGATAAATATAATTGTGAGTCTTTGAATAAGTATTTTAAGAAAAGATTGCTTTGAATAAGTACGGTAAAGAATTGCTTTTAAGAGATAGTTTTCCTTATGAATTCACTACCCATAATCATAGATTGCTTTTGAAGAAAGATAGTTTGCTTTGATTAGTTCATTGTCCATAACGAGAGATTGTTTTTAAAGAAAGATAACTTGTTCTTATTCAAGATTTGATTACTTAGAATAATGAGCTCACCATTCATAGTTGTAGATTACTCTATAAATTTAAAGTAAAGTTCTTCATTATTTGAATTTATTGGCATTAGATTAGATTAGGCTAGATTAGAGCTCTAAACCTGCACATACAGTGCTGGCACCTTGAAGCTTACAAGCCCCGGGTTGACAATTTAATGTCGAAATAGATAACATATAATTCACTCGACAGACGGATACGCTCATTCGCTAGAAGATGATTACAATGAGGCTCTGAAGGCCTTTTTTATGTTAAACAGGAATGCCAAAACCCTATACATCCAAAAACCTAACCCTAGGAGATGAAATTTCAAAATTCATGTGGGCCCCATTTTGGTAAGTTAGTACATTAACTTCCCGAGGTCGTAACTTTTGCATACGATCTTTGTTTTAGGCGCGTGATAGCCTGTTGGAAAGGTAATTTCTAGATCTTTGCATTACGTTGTCAAACTCTGACTCTGTCTACAGTTTGACTATTGGGAGACAAAATAACACTGTTTAGGGCCCCAAAACGACCCTAGAAGTACAACAAGATGTGTTGATATGAAAACATACAAAATAAGCCAGTTGGATTAGGTGGGAGGCCACTAGTATCCACCTAGAAGATGTGTAGGGATTCATACAACCCCAGAAGTGTAGAATCCACCATTACAAAGAAGTACAAAAGAACTAGTTGAACCAAGAACTGGTAAAAGGAGTCAGTTGGAATAGGTGGGTGGCCACCAATATCCACCTGGATAATGTCTCTGAGTGACTAACTCTATGACAATGTTGGCACTTATTATCAAGATTCTTCACTTCTTCAAGAAATCTTGCAGTTACAAACTAAATTGGTTCATAGTAATCTAGGATATGAAAGTTTTTAGCTTTGTCATATCTTAATCCATGTTGATTTTTGTTGAATGATAATTCTTCCCAAGGTTTGACAAACATCTTGGAAATATATTTTTGTGAATCTTGACTTTCATATTTTGTATCTTCAAATTTCTTGTTGTTGTCGCTTTCATTATGTGCTACTTCTTCTGACTCTTTTTCAACAAGACTTTTCTTCATTGGTCCATTGTATGATTCCATCTCATGACTAGTTAAGGAATCATCATCAATCTCTTGTGTTTCTTTTGTATCCACCATTAGGTCATGTGTATAACCAGTAGAATCAACTATATGTATTATGCCTTATGTGTCACAAGTCACATCAACCTTTTGTATGAACTCATTTCTATCACATGCCACATTAACCACTTGGATAAGTTCCTCTGTATCACATATTGCATCAATCTTTTGGACAAGCTCCTTTGTATCACATATTACATCAATCTTCTCTATTAGATTCTTCGTGTCACAAATTGCTTCAACCTTTTGCATGAGGTTATTTGTTGCAGATGTCGCATCAATCATGTCATCAATTCAATTATGCTCTTCTCTTAATTTTATCTTAAGTGCATCAATAAGTTGATCCTTCATTTCTATTTGATCTTGAAGATCAATAAGCCAATTATGTCATTCATGTCTGTATTATTGTAACTCCTTGATTTGAGATGAGAGGCATTTTGTAAACGCTTTCTTGCTTTACCCATTTGTTATTATTTTTGTGTTCACTTGTCACTCTCATGTGTACTCGCTCGCTTGCAATCGTTTCTTTTATATAATGCTCACTTAATTTGATGTCACTTGGGGTGTCGAGTACTATCGATCATGCACCCTAAAGTGTGATTACAATGACTTGACTTGACCTCCTTATTCAAATTTTAGGTAGGTAAGGATTATAACATTCACACTTGAATTTGAAAGGGTTTGGCACTTTACCCTTTAGACAATTCAAATTTAATGATTTATCCTTCAATGTTGACAATTCAACCCATGAGTCAAAGAAATTTTACACTTGATGAATTTACAATTTGTCAATTAGTGTCAAATATTTGAAATGACACGCAACCTTTTACTAGTTTACAGAGATGGTAAGTTTGAGAAGACTTCAATACACTTAATTATGGAAATCACCGTTGAACTTCATGAGTGCATTGTTTGCTTGATTTTTCACGCCAATATTAAATATGTGTCACACTAGGCAACATAAGCATCAAAGGAAATAGCCACCATCCAAGAAATTATGAGCAATTGCACACAAGTACAAATGTCCTTATTTCATTTCAAAGTGGTCTAGAACAACAAGCGAAATAAAATGTTAATCTTATTATGACATTCTCATTACAATGATAATGGTGAGATCTAAAGCCAAAGGTTTACCTCCTTAAAAATATCACAATCTCCTTTTACAAAATTAAATAGTTCCCCAATCTTGTCAAACTTCCAATGATAGTACTGATAAAAAAAAAATGATGAGTGTGCCCACATTTGAAGTGAACAATAATGTTCAATGCTTCAATTACAATGTTCAATAAGTCCCCTCTTCCCTTAAACCTTAAACTAGAGAAGACTTCAAATGTTAAATTAAAAAAAAATAAAAAATAATTTTTTTTTTTATAAAATACCAAGGTTGAACCACTCCTTTCTTGTTGGTAATTGTTTTCATCGATCTAGTTCCCATTGTAACTTCAAAATCAAATCTGGCAACAAATTCTCTATGCTCTCGTCCTTCACTTCCCATAATTGTGCAAGGAATGGAAACTGGAGCAAACCACCAATGTTTCGACTTTCTTAAGGTTTGCATTATTTTTACCCACTTGAGACCAATTGGGACCGGGTTTAGATTCCTAGACCTTAATCTAATTACCAATTTCTCCTTCATCATCCAGATTCAGACAAATTTCATCTCCTAAATTCTCTCCTTTGACATAAACCCACACTCTTTTATTTTTAACTTTCTCTAAGGGTTTAGTGTAGAATTTGGGCACCTTCGGTTGCCCATTCTGCATGTAAAATTTGCATCCCAAAAAGACTAAAAACACTCGGAATTGCTTTCGTGGATGGATCTTGAGTTCTTGTGAATACACACAGCCTCTGTATTGACAGATCCTTTCTTTGCTTCAAATGAGGACAATAAGTTGATGCAAGCAGACTATGTAATTCCATGGCTACATGCAATAGTTCAATGATGTAGACCTATAGATACCATAGAGATCTATGAATCATGGAGATAATTAACACAAATTTGAAGATAAACTCGTTTCAAAGGCGTGGTGGCAGGTTGGAGCATAATGACACATTTCACCCAAGAATTTTTAGATAGATCACTGATTTTCTAGAGCTACTATATCTATAAAAGTTTTTTGTAGATAATTTGTAGAACTGTAAATCTAGACATTCACTCTAGTAGATAAAAAAAATCTCTTTAACTCATTTTAAATATCAAAAGAAATACCTCCATGAAGTTCTTTTGAATGATTGATGTAGCTTGTTTGGTTGCTTCTCTTTTGCTGCATACTCGTTTCAACATCATTGTCCATCAACTTTCAAATTGCAAATCTTTCATGGAAAACTACCATGGTGAAGCTATCAGGCATTTAAGACTCAAGGTGCTCTAATACCATGTTATGAATTAGCACAAACGAGACAAGTCAAGAATTGGCGGAAAAGGCTTTATGACATTCTCTTGTACATTGTATTGATCTCGTGATATGAATTTATAGTACATGAATTGGACCTCTTCTAGATCTAGATCACATTGACAACTCATCAATGGATCATGACAACACCTCGTCTACAAATAAGGATTACAACTCATATCAATGTGGTCTCTAACTTTGTGATTGTCTAGGGATTCACAGTGTAACGACTGTCATCATCATGAAGGGCAGGAAAAAAATTGCATGTAGCATAATGTTGCAATCATTAACCCTGTATATAATTTGTGTCTTGTCTATTGGACCCTAGTTTTGCTGCTACATTATTGAGGGATATGTGTGATTACTTTCATGCTCAACATGGAATTTAATTGCTTTGTTTTTCAGGTTTGTTTTGTTACTTGTTCCCACTATTTTGTACCTGACATCAATGTGCCAGCTTGATGTTTATATATTTTGCACATTAATTGGTATGATTTTTGGTGATACCTTCAAGCCTCACCTTGGTGCCTTTCTGGTGGTCTACTTGCATAACATTCTTGTGTATACAAAACCTAGGAAGACCATTGGATTATGTGCATATAATGTGTAATATCCCCAAATACGAGGATTTGGATATCAACTGTTAACTCTGGGGTTGTAACTGTAGATCTGATGTATTGGGGTTTTTGGTTGAGTTTCAAAAGGTTTCTGGATGTGTTTTGTTGTGTTTAATAGTTTTATACAATTCATGCAAATAGATTTGGAACCATAACCAACTCAATGATTTTATTAAGAAAAATAACGAACAATATACGACAATAAGCAGAAACTTAAACAAATCTCTTAAGTTATATATTTATAGATGTCGATATTAACTGGAATACAAAACAAGATACTAAAAAAAACTGATAACGACGATAGATAGATGGATTTGAGATCTGCAAGGTAGATCCACTGCATGCACAAAAGGAAGCGTTGCATGCAACCAAAAATGTGTTGCAAAATTGTTGCATGAGATTGAAAAGTTCGTCCTAATGACAATACTTGTCGAATGGGCTGAGATCTATCTCATATGGGTCACCCTGCTCCCTAGCACACTCCCTCTACCTCAGATATGGGACGCTAGCTCTTTGTTGCACCGTCAGAACCCTGGATGGATGCTTAAACCCCCACGCATTGTAAACTGATGAAACGGTACGCACTGGGTGTTTTACCCATCCGAAAATTGTGAGATGTGTCTCACTGGAAGCACCTTGTCCTCCTCTCAAATGGTTCAAAAGGGATTTGGCTCTCCCTATCTGGTTGGGCCTAGCAACCCCTGACTACTGATAAATCCTCCCCAAAACCTCATGCTGCAATTGGAATAAATGTGCATTGACTTGTGTTGGATCTCTCTGCTGCTATATATTGAACCTATGACTCAATGAAGAACTTGTGGGGTCCTTCCGATCGTCTAGGGTGTGTCTCTCAACACCGAACTCTGTCAATGGTGGTGGTTTCATCCAGAAATCCACAAAACAAGAAGAAGGTCGCGTGACTCCTCTTTGGGTTCTAATTTCCAATTCATAATCTGCATAATGAGGAACTAAGTCGACTTTTCTTCTTTTATATCCCTCCTCGTTAATTTCTCGTTCACTTTATTAATCAAGTGAATTTTCCCTAAGTTTTGATTTAATAATCAGTTAAGTCACTTAAAACACTTTTTTGCTTCTTTTATTACTTAATGCCACTTTCAATTTAGGCTTTTTCGGTAAATGACATTAAATAATTATTTTATTCCTTTTTCTTCCGACTATAGCCTACAGGAACCAGTATAGGCTACTAAGTCGCTCCTCCTTGAGTCATCAATGGGAAAGGGAAATTACAGTTCTCCCTTCTCGAGATTGTTTGTCCTCAAGCAACATCAAGCCAAGGTGGTGTAGGATCTGATCTCCCTCCCATGTAGCATCCTCAACTGGAAGTCCCCTCCATCTAACAGCGAGGGGTGAGGGGACAATGCAGTTCTAGCTCGAGTCAGGAGGATACTTTGATGCACCGGAGGTAGCATATGTACTTGGCCTAAAGAAGAACCTATTATCCATCTCAGTGATGGAGGACAAAGGTTATGAGGTTAACTTCCAAAGGGGGCGGGTTTTCATTCGCTTAGAGGGAGCCAGTCTAAACATTGTCATGAGGATTGGAGTCAAGGATGGGAACCTTTATAGACTTCAAGGCTAGTCTATGTAGGCATTGTTGCACATTGGTGAGAGCTTATGCGATTTGTGGCACAGGAGGATGGGTCATCTCTATCACAGAGCTCTACCATTACTGAGGTAGATGGTCATTCAACTTCCAAAATTTAGTTTGGACCAACATGGGGTGTGCAAAGTTTGTGCACTGGGAAAGAATTTCAAGGCAACCTTTCCCAGCATCGAGACTCAATCCAAGGGCATCTTGGATCTGATCCATTCAGATGTTGGAGGGCCTATGCTAGTAGCTTAAGTGAAGGGCACATCCTACTATGTGACCTTCATTAATCACTTCTCTAGGAAGACCTGGATCTACTTCATGAAGACCAAGGATAAGGTCTTCAGTCACTTACGAGCTTTTAAAGCTCAGGTGGAGCACATGACAGGAAGGAAGATCAAGGTATTGAGGACAAATGACGGGGGCATGTTCAACTCTACATAGTTCATTGATTTATGCAAGGAGGTAGGAATAAAGATGGAGAAGACAATGCCCTACAACTCGTAGCAGAATGGGGTTGTAGAGAGGAAGAATCGGTCTATCATCAGTCCGGTGAAGGCCATGAAGCACGACGAAAGTTTGCTTATGTTTCAGTGGGCAGAGGCCTGCAATACAACTATGTATTTGCATAACATGAGCCCACAACGAATACTGGAGGATAAAACATCAGAGAAAGAATTCACAAGCAACGAACCTAAAAATGGACATCTTGGAATTTTTGGTTGTCGAATCTACATCCACATTCCTGTGGAGAAGAGGATAAAATTGTAGTCCTCAAGGGAGAGGGGCATTTTGGTGGGGTAGAATGAGGATTCAAAGGCCTACAGAGTGTTCTTGCTAGATCAGTGAAAGATAGTGGTGAACCGAGATGTCAAGTTAGAGGAGAACTTGGCATCTATGAAATATTAGGAACTACCAATAGTTGCAGAGGGTTCTCAGAAGGAGGAGCCGAGGGCAGAGACTTCTAGTGCATGGAGTTATAATCCATAGGAGGTGATGGAGCAGTTAGCCCCTTGAATTTAATAAGGAAGCCCAAGTGGTTTGAGCAGACCTTGCGGGATGCTCGGGAGCATGTTGAGCCTCCCAGGTCCACATTCAGGGAGAGTAGACCTTCACGAAAATTCCCTGAGTATATGACCTTGATGACCAACATCATAGACTCATATCCCTCCAACTTTGAGAAAGCAACCAACCAACAAGTGTCGAGAGATGCCATGGTGGAGGAGCACAACTCCATCATGAGGAATGATGTCTGGGAGATCATGCCGAGACTAGAGGGGAAGTCAGTTGTGACTTCCAGGTGGCTTTACAAGGTAAAGCATGCAACATATTACATGTGGAGAAGTACAAGGCTAGATTTATGACTCGTGGGTTTTCTCCTATAGCCAGATACTCCTCTATTCGAGCAGTTCTCTCTATATCTTCAGTGATGGATGGAGCATCCATTAGATGGATGTGAAGACCGCATTCCTCGATGACACCATTGAGGAAGAGGTATACATTGAGAAACCATAGGGGTTTGAGGTTCATGACAGGGAGACACATGTATGTGGGCTTAAGAAATCCCTATATAGACTCAAATAGGCACCCAGGGCATGGTACTCTAGGATCGACAATTATCTGCAGGACATGGGATTCACCAAGAGTGAGGCAGATCACAACCTATACTTCTTGTTGGTTGGATCTGAGATCCTCATCTTGGTGTTGTATGTAGATGATCTCATTCTAATAGGTGCAAAGAGTCTTATTGCAGGTTGTAAGTCAGTTTTAGCATCGGAATTTGAGATGAAGGACATTGGGTCGATGCATTATTTTCTAGGACTTGAGGTTTGGAAGTGATCGGGCGAGATCTTCCTTAGACAGGGGAAGTACACTTTCGATATCTCGAAGAGATTCAAGATGGAGAATAATAGACCTATGGCCACTATGATGGTGACTAACTCGAAGAAGATTGATTCTTCAGCTTTAGAGTTGGTAGACTCCAGATAGTACAAGAACTTGATTGGCTCATTGATATATTTGGTCAACACTCAACCAAATATTTTCTTTGTTGTTTACACCTTGAGCCAATTCATGGTGGATTTGAGGGAGGTTCACCGGGTGGCAACAAAGCACATGCTCAGATACTGGCAGGGCATAATAGGATATGGATTGTAGTACCTTGGTGGAGATGGTGTGAGGTTGCAGGGGTTCTCTGATTCAGTTTGGGAAGGCAGTGATACAAATAGGAAGAACACTTCTCGGTGTTGCTTTAGTTCAGGGTCAGTAGTCATTTCCTAGTTTAATAGGAAGCAAACTTTAGTAGCACTAAGTTTTACAGAGGGAGAGTACATGGCAGCTGTTGGAACACATATAATCCTGAACTTTTGAGCTTTACATTCTCCACTTTATGAAATTATATTTTTTCCAAGAGCGGTAACTTAGAGTATAACTTGCGAATTTTAAATCAAATTAAGTTATGCTTAATCAGTAATAAGGCGTGTGTGATATTTGTCGTTGATGAAGTTTTTTTCGTTTGATTGAGGGATCGTAATTTCTCCAAAGTTTTGGAGCCGCCTAATGGTTAAAGACATAAATCACTAAAGGTCGCTCCGGAGCTTCGCGCTTCGAGTATTTCGATAATTCTTAACGATAAAAGTCCTTAAACCAGAAAGTGTTCGTTCATCACTTTTCCTAAACCTTTGGACGACACAAGTCATGGTACACATGTATCTTTTGAGTCTTCTCTGAGTGGACACGTTGCACCTATCTCTGGAATTTTCATTTGAAGATTCATACAATTCTAATTAACATGTGGCCCCTCCCTTTTCTCGACATGTCGTTTAGAATGACATCATCTGCGACACATCACTATGGGAGATCACCCTTCGGAAATATAACCAAGAACTAATTAACAAATCACCAAAACAACAAAATGTCGAAGTATTAAAATTTAATTAATTAAGTTGATCATGGTCAAGAGACAATTAATGATTTCGCAATTCTGAGTTCGAACGTTTATCCCTCATCGTATCCTAAAATCCCTAAAGTCTGAATTTCCAAAACACTTAAAGTTAAATATGATTAATTAAGACTTAAAATCGATTACGGGATAATTAATCACTTCGCAGTTTCGGGTTTTAGAGATTTTCTCTCGAGCTACATTTAAAGTTCCCAAAATCTGAATCTCTGAAACGCTTAAAGTTAACACACCTTTCTAAACATGATAAATTAAGGTTTTAATAGCGATTATCCAGGGACTAACCTCCACAGATTCGAGATTCAGATAGTTCTAACTCTGTCTCATCTAAATTTCCCGAACACGAATCGTCGAATATTAATGGCATTTATGAGAAATCAACGGTAATGATTTTTAACATAGATTGTGGATTTCCAGGTAGACTTTTCCATTAAAGTTAATAAATTTGTCATCAGTAAAGCTATACTAGAATCAATGCATCTGATGTGAATAAAAATAATTCGATTTTGAACTTTATTTTCACCCTCCGCAAAGTAGGAAGTTTTACTTGATTAAGAAGCTCACGCAATTCCTCTGCAACAAGTAACCTCATTCCGTTCTCTCGATATCATGGCACCACAAAATATGATGAAGAAGACTGATGCGGCTGGTGAGGCTTCAAATCCGAATGCGGACGTTATGTCAGACACTATGACATGAGCTATAGACACTGTGAAATCTTGGACACAGGTGTTCGAGGTTCTGGAACATGAGATTATAAACCGTCCAGAAGACTCCGTTGATGAAGTAGACGATACTCATGAAGCTAAACTCAGATATATAGCTGAGTCAAAGCTACACAAGATAATTGTGCGGTTGAGATTCATGTCGTATAACGACATGATAGGCTGGGCCTTAGAGAACATCAACGTCCAAACCAGGAGCATCACCAACCACTAGAAAGTTTTCGTTGGGTCATTCCGACCGAAACACCTCCAAGTAATGTATAAGCTATCTCCCACTCCTAAATATAATTACAACATTGCATTTATGTTGGAATTCGAGCAACATGAATGCATACAATATGACAAGAGTTACCCCAATATAATCAAGTCCTGGTGGGGTCACCCAGAGAAGTTTAGGTCTAATGCTCATGGCATATATGCCACAACGTCGTTGGACACTCACATGATTTACGTAGCCATGATGCTCTGTAGATTGTTCGGGAAGAAGAGTCCTACTCATTTCTCGGTGGAATGGGTATCGATTATCCATGAGGTGGCCGGTAGCTACACTTTTAATTGGGCTAAAACTTTATCAGACAACTTGGCCAAAGAAATTACTGAATACAAATTGGCAAAATCAAAGGGGTAGCCCACACCTTTCTATATGTCTACGTATGTCATGGATGTTGTCTGCTTCATAACCCCTTTCCCACTCATGAATTGGAGTTGGACCCCGACCAATGCAGAGCCTATTCACTTTTATCATTCCAAGTTGTAGGAGGAAAAAACAAAAGATTTCTTTTACGAAATATGTCACAATGTAGTGGTCCCTGTCCATATAGCTTTATATGGTTTCCCACCCCCTCAAATTTCAGATAGAATCATGGGAAAGCTGGGAAAACTAGCAGATTGGTTCATTGAAGAAAACTTCTCTTATATTAGGGTTTTCGGATGCTCAGTCCCTCCCCATGCTCTCCCAATATTTTACCAGACCGACTAGTATGCTGAGAAGTTGCTTACCAGACAATAACAAGGGGCATCAACAAGGAGCTGAAAGCAACTCAGAAAAAGGTATGGCCTACCTTCCCTCTCTAGGTCGGTATGTTTTCACTTTTGGATTTCAGTCACTCTAAAGTAGAGGCTACAGCTCTAAATGATGTCAAATTGGTTGACATCGAATTCAAAAAGCATGACCCACACAAGATCGTAGAGAATCACCTGACCCAATTCAATATGAAAAGATACGTGCATGAAGACTCCCCATACGATCAAACATTCAGGGGATTCATGTCTTATGAATAGTTACGGAATAGGTTCCAAACCCTTCCCCCAGATCAACAAGCTGGCTTCCTCAATTTCCAAAGACACGGACGAAACAACTTGATGAAAGTACTACAGGGAGAATTGATAGCCACTTCATCTGCACATGAATCTACACCTCCAGGTTTTGAACCAGGGAACTCTAGTAAACCTAATACTGAGGAAACCCCAAAGAGCTCCGAAGTTTTGACTCAAGAATTGGAAGATTCATTATCAAGTCCACTAGGCCCTCAGGAAATGGCTCAGCTCAAAGCCTTCCTAAAGCAAGGGCAGGATACATCTCCTTCGACACCAACCACATATGCTACCAATACAACAAAGCAACAACAGTCTACGAAGATCGGTACTCCTATTACTTCATTGACACCTCTGCAATCTAGTTTCGGAAATCCTAGTTCTGAAGTCATTTTTTTAGGTGATCTCACCCCAATCTTACCCGAAGAGATGCCTCCTTCAGATTTCTTCTTTAGCTAGAAATGGAGGTCCATCGTCAAAAGAGAGTCACATCAAAAGGACAGAGTAATAACCAAAAGGCAGAGGATGTTGTATGATGGAAATGATCGTGATGATATAGAATTCGTGAAGGAAGTTGCAGGTTCATTGGGTGCCTTTTCCACTGCACATCAATGGTCTATGGAGAATTCGACAGAGCAACTAAGACATAAAATCTTATTGGTGGGGCAGTTGCAAGATCAAATATTGACCATGGAACAAACTATAAAGAATAAGATGAGCCGAGACTTTGAACAAATCAGAGCTTATGACCGTCATTAGATCCAACAGCTGCGGACTAATCTCGAGGAGCTCTGTAGTGTACCCTTTTTCACTACCGAGGCTTTCAAACCTCTTCTAACCAATCTGTACATGGAATTTTACATAATTCGTACAGACATTATAAGCACATGCATTTAAACAATTAAACACACTTAAATCTCATAGTAAAATATATAAGTTACTGCTACAATTAAACAAGCCATAACATTCAACAGTAATTCACTTACACAGCGGAAAACATGATACATAAACAGCTCAGTCATGCAAAACATGATCAAAGCATAATTCAGATACTTATCTTTTAACAACTGTAGAAATGACCAACCAAATGCAGGCCTTCCACGAACCTCCCAGTCGTAGACCGCACTGCTCCTCAACTCAACAGTGGGTCACCCCTGAGCTGGGACTGAGCTCTACCCCAGGGCAAGGAATCCAGACTCATGCTGAGGTTACAGGGAATTCAATCATACACAACCACCAGGAAGAAATCTCTCCCAAGAATCTCCCACGCTCACTGCCCACAGACCCTCATTTCCCACATGCCTGTTCCACCCCAGGAGAGTGCACCTTCTCTGTCACCTGGACAGTCCTTCGACTGCCAATCTCCCTTACCTTGGGGTGCAGGAACAGACCGGACCGGAAGTCTCCGGGCTCTATGGCAGCTACAGGGTTCCTTCCAGGAGTTCTCTCCTTCCTCTGCGTACTCTCTCACCTGGAGGAGTCGCTCACAGGCCAACAAGCCTCACACAGTCCAGTACTGTGTGGTCACAACAACCCACGGGGAAAACAGACACGAGCTATCCAGCAGGTTTAACAATGGCGGATGGTCTCACAGATTGGCTCCACACATAGGCTCGATGCTCAAACAGAGGATGTTTCGGCCTTTCAGAATTCAACACACACACAGGTTATTCCCGAAATCAACATAGACTATTTAATTTCCCGTTCCATAACAGAGGAATACACCAGTTTCCTCAGAGCCAGATATAGGCTTCCTCGAACTGGTTCGGCGATGGCAAATGGGTCTCACGGTCACGGCTTCGGGACAGAGAGGTACGGATTATTCAGAACAATCACAGGCTTTCCAGCTCAGAGGGACGCATGAGGTATTATTTGCAGAGGTCGAGTTAATCGTACTGCTCAGAGCCTGTACACGCTCAGGCAGTCGGGTGGAATGGAGAAGGATCCCCCTCACGACTCATCTTGGTCGTTTTATCTGCATGCACCAGGGCTGACACTTGTCACCCTTGGAACTGCATGCGTTCCATTAGCTTGCATCCCTTTTGCACGCTTTCCCTTTCCAAAACTTAGGATAAACATAAATGCATATGTCTCTTTTTGAAATAATATTAAAATATTATTTCCCATGCTTAAGCCTCCTAGGCTCAACACTTAGCCCCTTTCCCACCTTCTAGCCCCTAGTTCCTTGCCCACTATGTGGATGCTCAGTCCCCCTTCACTCATTCATTGTGGTCGGTCTGCACCTGGCGGTGTTTATATTTTATTAAATATTCTGCATACATACAAGTACAACAACAGGCTTCTGGCCTTCAAACACTTAGGCTTCCTGGCCTAACAACCACATAAGCTTTCTAGCTTATACAAAACTTAGCTCACCAGCCTATAGAACACATTTACAATTCATTGCATATATCATGATCTGTAAAGGGGCTCGGCCTTGGGGACACTACAAGCTCCATCGAAATTCATAGGCCAACAAGGAATTGGTCACTCAACGTGATGAGTTAATAAGGCATTTGCAAGCCAGGATAGACCTGACTGAAGGTACATCAGTAGATATTTCAGCCTTCAAGACTTAAGCACTGGAAATAAACGAAAAACTAGAAATGGCCCGGTGAAATCTTTTTATGAAGGTTGATGCTATACATAAGTGTTATCAGGCAATAGACATTGCTCTGAAGGTTGTTTGTATCAAGGAAAGAGAAGCTCGCTTGGCCCGAACTAAGTTTCAAGAAGTCATCGTATTGGCACCGAAAAATAATATCCCTAATTTTCCTCGACTTTCCCCTTCTGAGCAAATAAGAGGTGATATGGACCTGAAGGTGTGGGAAATGAATTTGGCAGAAAGCAAGATATTATACAGGGAAGTAAAGTACGCTTGCCAAGAAGTGTTAACATCACTAGATAAGAGATTGATTGATTTTGAGGTAAGCAGTATTCCAGAGGCCTTGGGGTAGATCGATATTGAAATGAACCAGCATAATTCTAGAAAGATCAAAGAGGAAAGTCTGGAAGCCATACAGGAAATGAGGCAGATTGACCTTCTTAAAATAAATAAATGGCTAGTGAACCCAACTTCATAGTTCCAGACCTTGACTCAAGAAGTGAAAAGAATCCAAGAAAGACTACCTTGAGTGGAAAAGAAATTATACATTTTTGAGGTGAATGAAACAATTGAGCCATCAAAGATAGTGGTGGAAATTTTTGATAGATGCAACCAATGCATTGAGCATGGAAAGGCAAGCACAATGGTGAGCAGGTAAGGTAATGTCATTGCATTATTGAACATGGTTGAAGGGACATATGACAACATAAATACACTGACTAATATATTATGCCGAATTATTAAGACGACCAGACGACGGAGGTGTCCAGCCTAAAGGAATGAGTAAAAGAAGCGTTTCTGCGAGCAAACAAAGAGATAGAAAAGAATGCCAACAAAGCTCATCATTTTCTATGCATTGTTGTATTATTTAAGATATTTTCTATTTTCATTATAATAATTCCAACTGTTTTGAGTTGTGACAATTTTGTATAAATACATAGATTCAAGATATATTAAGGGTTGCTTCTTGCCAGATGTAATAGAGAAAACTCTCCTTTGAGTATTATTACAAGTGCAGACAAAGATTCCAAATTTTGTTCAGTTTGGGTTATGTGTTTCTCTTGTACTTCCATATTTCAACTTTTCTCTATGCATTTCCTCGATAGATGTTTGATTGCAATTTAGTATCACAACTACTATAATCGTATTATATCATAAATTTGTTAAGTGGGCAGTTTTGCCTCCGTATTTACTGTGAGTAAAACAAGACCTGTAAGCTATGTGAATTAATGTACTTTATACTTTGTTCAAGGGTGCGCTATCTATTTTCTTCCACTGCAACAAGGTGAGATTCTTCAGTAATTGATGCCTTATCTTGTTTAACAGTTTTGTAAATTCCCCCCACACCATTCGATATTACAATTGTGACTCGGACACGAAATACGACCTCTGTGTTGCCATATTGTTATTTTCATTTAAGGATTTTTTTTTATCTTATAACTAAAGGTAGAAACAACAATTTTTAAAAACATTCTCTTCAAACTTTCATGATGCTTGACATTACTCTTTGAGCCTTAAGTTTAATCTCAGGAACAACATCTTTTTGGCGTCGCTGTCGGGGATGGAGAAATGAAGTTATTTTTCCCTGGGAAAACAACAAGGTAAATTTCTATCTTTGATAGTGAACAAAGATTGAATACACAAGTAAGGCTTATTTTTATCTTTCACTTGGCGAGTCCACCACAGATAAAATTGACATTCGGTCGAAAGAATACCATAAATAATCCAGACGATAAGAAAACCACACCAGTATTAGATCCTGAAGGGTTGTTGAAACCAAAAGGATACCTCAAATCGACTACTGCATCAGCAGGTAAGATATATCAACCCAAAGTTGCACAGGTTAATGCTAAGGTTCGAATTGAAGAACTAACCCCTGAAGTGAGTCTGAAACAAGGACCCTTTGCAGACGCTTCAACTAGTAAACCTGAGGCTAAGCTTCAGAATTTGGAGGAAATTGTATCCAAGATAAAGATTGAGATTGACTCGACTCATACTCCTACCGGTCAGAACAAAATATTCCTCTCTATACCCATTGTTGTTAATACTCTGTCGACCCCATCCTTGCCCGAAGTGAAGGTTTCAGTTTTCCGAAACCTTGAAGAACATATTTTATACCGTGATTCATCCCCTATCGGTTCTCCTATTTATACATCTTGTAAGTCTGAGGAAACCAATCCACATTTCCCTTTTCCTCCTATTCTATATTTTTCGTCCCCTAACGATCTTTTCCCAGAACTTCCTTCACCACATCCCGAAGAAGTTGAAAGGTCACCACTTCGGTCCCTCGAAGTTTTTGAAAATCCTCTTTTTTCCCAAAGTTCGTCCCCTATACTTTCGATGGTTGTTGCTGGAGTAGGTGGCACCGGAGGCGGAGGAGTAGGTGGACAAGGTCAAGGACAACCTCCACCCCTAGAATTTTTGCCAAGGTAGCGGCCAGATATGCTCCCCGTTGTCCTTCACGATTTGCCCGAGAATTATATGAAAAACTTATCGAAAATTATGCGAGAAGGATATTTAACCACAACCGAGCACATATCCTTTTTTGATTAGTTTGTTGATATCCTTGGCATCGAGCATGAAGATGTTTACTCAAGGCTTTTAGTACAAAACTTATAAGGACAAGTAAGAACCTATTTTCGAGGACTCCCGGTAGGATCCTTACGGTCATATGACGATCTAGAAAACACATTTTTAAGACAGTGGGGAGAAAAGAAAGACCATCTCTATTATTTGACAGAATTCGGGGCTTTAAGAAAAAAGAATTATGAGTCAATTATTGAATTTACTCAAAGGTTCAACAAACTATACAATAATATCCCAGTCGAAGTTAAACCCTCTCAACCTGCGGCAAAGGTAACTTTTGCAGGGGATTTTGAACCCGACTTTACCCTCCTCTTAAGAGAAAGAAGATCTGCCACTCTAGTAGGAATGAAAAATGATGCCATAGAAATCGAATCAAATATGATGGCATCTGGTAAATTAAAAACCAAAGTTGAGACGGGAACTAGAGAACCTAGGCGTTTCAAAGAATAGGCAGGGCCATCTGGATGTGGCAAGTCCACAGAAGAAAAAATGGATGAGATGACTAAAATAATTAAAAAATTATCAAACAAAATATCCATGATGGAATTAGACCAAGCCAAACCTGATCCGTTCGTTAGAAATCAGTTGAGAAGAAACCCTAACCCTCAGACGCAACAAAGACTGGAAAAACATGAAGATCAAAAGATTCAAGCCCCTTTTAAAACTGAAAATTTTATGCAGAGGATGACATGCAAATTTATGAGGAGTTAGAAGATGATCTAAACAACCTTAGTGATGACGACCTGGAGCCTCATTTAACTAGACATGATTATGAAAAGTCTCTAGACCTAGAACCCTTGTTTAATAATGAGGAAAGTATAAATAATCTTTGAGAATCTGCATATCAAGGACTCGCCAACTCAATAATGGACAAACTCCAACAAAAGTACAATTTAAGGCCCAGAGAAGCAAATCCTACAAATGTTCCACCAAAAAATATTTTATCAAGAAATAAAGCGAATGAGGCAGTTGTTACTAAACCGCTAGTTGAAACACAAGTTGTCCGAACAAAAACAGTTGAAACAAGAGAAACACAAACCAAGAAACCAGATAATCTAGAAGCACAAGATCCAACCAGAGAAATCGAAAAAACAACCGGGGGTTTCAGTTTAGAAAACAAACTTAATAAAATTAAAATCCCCATGCCCTTGGTTGAGCTTACCAAAAATCCAATTTATAAAAAACAGATTGCTAAAATGATAAAAAAATCTTGATGCTGAATGTCACGTTGATGTTATCAATCTATAATATGAAAAACCTATGATCATGTTTGGTCCGCACATCGAAAATACTAAGGATTATGTTACTCTGTTTTATATTACATTAACTGTGCACGACCACTTACTCCACTATTGCATGTTAGATTCTGGGGCCTCTCATAATTTAATGCCTAAAATTATCATGGAAAAATTAGGCCTCGAAATCACTAGACCTTATCAAGACTTATACTCGTTTGATTCCAGAAAAGTTAAGTGTCATGTCATGATCAAATATTTGGTAGTAAATCTTGCACAAATCCCTGTAAAAAGTATCCTTACGGATGTAGTCGTCGCTGACGTCCCTGCCAAGTATGGCATGATGTTATCCAGGTCTTGGGGCGCCAAATTAGGAGGATCACTTCAGCTAGACATGACTTACGCTACGATCCGAATTTTCGGTGGACAATTTACTCGACTATACAAAGAAACAAGACTGGCGTATACGGTAAGTGACCCTCAAAACCCAAACAATTACCCAGTCTATGTTGTCGATTAGGACTTAAGAAATTGTATATTATCAATAGATGATGATTTCTAAGAATGTACATAAGAAGAAAACAAAAAAATAGAAAAAACAAAGAAAAGTGTAAATAGTAGAGAAGAAATGTGGAAAATGTTTTTTGATGGCGCTTCGTCCTGCGAAGGAGCAGGGGCCAGAGTGTTATTTGTAGCGCCAGGAGATGAGTACATTATTCCCTTTTCATATAGATTACAGTGGGAAATTGACTATACAAATAATGTCTGTGAGTATGAAGCTCTGGTCTTAGGATGAAAAGCTACCAGAAAGTTAAAAATTTAACATTTGATAGCTTATGGTGATGCAGAGCTTATTGTGAAACAAAAAAAGCAACAATATCAAGCTAAGCATCCGAGGCTAAGATCATACAGAAATTATGCCTGGGATTTGATATAAAATTTCTTCTTGTCCTTTAACATTCACTCCATTCTCAGAATGGAAAATCAGCAGGTCGATTCTTTAGCCAAAGCTGCGACGACCTTTATACCACCTACTGTCCTAAAACTGAAATATCACATCAAAATGAAACACATGCCTTCGATCCTAAATAATGTTCAGGACTGGCAAGTATTTGAAGATGACGAACAAATTAAACAGTTCCTTGAAATGGTGGATGAGTTCTCTGAAACTCACCTAGATCAGGAAAACCAGAACGATCCTATATGGGTCATTCAAGAAGGTGAAAACTCTGAAAAGTTTTAGGATAAGATTGCAAATCATTGTATGCTTATGCTTAAGAATAACCAGATCCCTAAAGGTCCAATTCCCTTAGAGAGATTATTTGACCATGATGACATACCTTTTAAATCTACCTTATGACCTCAGCGCAAAGAGGTTGAAGACTGTAATATAGGAATTGTGGAAATCCTAAACTGGTCAAGATATCTAAATACCTTCCAACCCAAATGAAGATAAGTACGCTGAGTTACTTGGACAGTATAAAGACATCTCTGCGTGGTCCTATGATGATCTAAAAACTTACGATACCTCTGTAATTGAACATAAGATTCCTTTGAAGCATGGTGTCAAACCTTCCAGGCAAAAGCTTAGAGAGATAAATCTTATCCTCCTGCCAGTGATAGAAAGGGAAGTGAAGAAGCTTCTCGATGCAAAGATTATCGTTCCACTCAGGTATTCCGAATGGGTAGCAAATTTAGTACCCGTCAGGAAGAAAAATGGAGAAATAAGGCTTTGTGTAGATTTCATAAATTTAAATCGGTCATCCCTCAAAGACAACTACCCACTACCAAAAATGGATCTTGTCCTAGAAAAAGTAGTTGGAGCTAACAAAATGTCCATGATTGATGTTTTTCAGGATACAATCAAATTGTTGTCCATGAAGACGACAAAGAAAAAAATGCATTTACCACTCAGTGGGGAACTTTCATGTCTGATAAAATGTTGTTTGGTTTGATGAACACAGGGGCTACGTTCCAGAGAGCGATGGATATAGCTTTCATTGGTGAAAGGGACAAATTTTTTGTTATTTATCTCGATGATTTGACATTTTTTTCTAACTTTGATGCAGAACATGTGGTGCACCTCAAACAAACTTTCGAGAAATGCAAAAAAATTGGTTTGTCTCTTAATCCTAAGAAATCACAGTTCACTATGCAAGAAGGTAAGCTCTTGGGTCACATAGTGTCAAAGGAAGGAATAAAGGTTGATCCCAAGCAAGTCGAGGCTATAGAAACAATTAATATTCCTAGGAATAGAAAAGAAATTCAATCTTTTTTAGGAAATATCAACTGTTTGAGAAGATTCATTCCCAATTTTGCTGAAATAATTAAATTGATTACAGATATGTTGAAGAAAGACAACGAAGTGAAATGGATCGCCGAAGCTAAAGCATCATTTGAGTAGGTCAAGAAAGCTATAGGCGAAGCACCAGTGTTAACCAGTCTAGACTATACCAAGGAATTCTTGATTTTCTCTTTCGCTTTTGAACATACCGTCGCAGCGGTTCTCCTGCAAAAGAATGAAGAAGGTTTTGAGCAACCGATAGCCTTTTTCAACAAAAGTCTCAGGGACGGAGAATTAAAATATGATATACTTGAAAAACAGGCTTACGCAATGGTGAAAGCTCTCAAATCTTTTAGAACATATGTGCTACATTCGAAAATAATCGCTTATGTACCAACAAGCGTTGTCAAAGACATCCTAGTCCAACCAGACAGTGATGGAAAAAGAGGTCGATGGTTAGCATTGTCAAAGACATTCAAGAATTTGATCTAGAAGTGAAACCGACCAAGCTAGTCAAAGGTCAAGTCCTGGTGAAATTGTTAGCAGAATCAAATTTCAGGGCACTCGGGATAAACCACCTGGAACCACACAGATATATCCCAGATATAGAAGAGCTTGACGATCAAACCCCTACAGTCCAGATCGAAGATAAATTTTCTTCATCTGCTTTGTATTGCGATATTGTTTCCTACCTCCTTACCATTCAATGCCCGAGTGACAGGACTCCATCCAAGGCGAGAACTTTGAAGCTGTACACAATTAAATATTGTATTATTGATGGCCAACTATACTGGAAGGATCCTTTAGGTTTGTTGTTAAGTTGCTTGATAGAATCTGAAATAGAAGGCGTCATAAATGAATTCACGAAGGAGTGTGTGGAGAACACCACGCCTGGAGGGCAACGACCTATAAGATTTTAAGACCTAGGTATTATTGGCCAAAATTATTTACTAATGTAAATGCCAAGGACAGAGCCTGCAACTATTGCCAATTGTTCTCTGGTAAGAAAAATATCCCTGCACTACCTTTAGTCCCAGTCAAAATAGAATCTCCCTTTCAACAATGGGGTCTAGATTTCATAAGAGAAATCCACCTGCAGTCAAGTGCCCAACATAAGTGGATTTTAACCGCTATTGATTACTTCATGGAGTGGGTCGAAGCCATTCCAACTCGGAATGCTACATATTCAGTGGTAATAAACTTCTTGGAAGAGAACATCCTGTCGAGATTCGGTTGTCCTAAAAAAATAGTCATTGACAACGCCCAAGCTTTCAAATCTATGGCAATGATCAGTTTCTGCCAAAAATACAACATTGTGTTAGGGCATTCTACAACCTATTATCCTCAGGGGAATGGGTTGGCCGAATCATCCAACAAAATCCTGATGAATATAATAAAATAAATGTTAACGAAAAATAAGAAGGCTTGGCACGTTCACTTGAAATACGCCTTATGGGAAAATCGAATAGGCACCATGAAATCAATAGGCATGTCCCCTTTTCAAATGGTTTATGGTACTGACGTCGTCCTTCCTATGAATCTCACCCTTCCTATGATGAAGCTCTGGCAAGACACAAATGAAGATCCAAATGACATCACAAGGAGTATAAATCAAATAATCGAAGTCCAACAAAATAGGGCAGAAGTAGATTATAGACTCTAGAAGTATCAAGATAATATGAAGGCCCTTTTCGATAAAAAGGCTAAAGACAGGGAATTTCTTCCTGGAGATCCAGTTCTGAAGTAGGATGCTAGAAAAGAAGATGCAGGGAAACTTGACAAATTTGACTACCTCTGGTTTGGACCATTCTAGATTGCAACTGCTGAAGGAATAAATTCCTTCTTACTAGAGAATCTCGACGGAAAAACTCTTGACACCCCTATCAACGGGCGTTACCTAAAATATTTTATGCAATAATCATTTTCACATTCCCATTGTATATATCGTTTTTGGTTTCCCATTTTGATTTGCAATTTTATTTTCTTTTGTAGATTATCCAAATTTTAGTTTTCGTTGTAGATAAACCAAGTTTTATTTGATATCATAAAAGCAAAATATAAAAGATCTGTACTGCATATCATTTCTATTCTGCGGAATTTTCCGACATTTCCCATTTTGTTCCCGTGTAGAATACTTACTATCATATAAGAGATGAGGAGGTATCGAAATCCAACACTAAGTTTTCAAAACATTTGCTTTCTTTCAAAACAAGTGACAAATTAATGATTGGCTTGATAGAAAATATAAATGAAATCCGAGGTATGAACTCCTATACTTATAGTTCAAGCTAAAATTCTAAGGAAATATTATCGGATATAAACGAGGTTTTACCCATGTAAATATTGTCACCTGATCAAGGATAAGAAAAGTATAAGTCTATAGATTAATTCTGAAGCCTTATCCGAATCAAATGAAAATAAAACAAAAATGAAAAAAAAAAAAGGCATAAAAGGAGGTCTAGAGAGAAGTTGGATAAGCAAGAAATGAACTCACATGGTAATGGAATTCTTCTATGTCAGACCCTTTTGAGCCCTCGTTCTATTTTATGTTGCCTATACCCAAGCTTTTATTCACTTCTGAATTTTGGGATCCTTCCCTTGGTCTTCATAGAAAGAAAGAATTTCACCTTGACTTTGAAAAACTTAAAAACATACCTTCAAAACGAGATTAGGCGATAATATTTACAATTCCTATGATTTTAATTGAAAGAAAGTATGTCTAGGCTAATCCTAATAACTTTAGCTCTTCTATCAGATTTTAAACCAATTAATTTGCTCAAGGTCAATCCCTGAAAAATAAAAATTCCCATAAAATCTTCCCTATAGGCGTAGGTGTATTGAAGATCGGGAGAAAATAAGTCCATAGTACAATCAAAAAATTGTTGACAGACCTTCGTTGTTAGATTTTAAGCATATATCATCCCTTGTATGATACATACAAATTGATTGCCCCCACTTCAAATATATTAAAATATAAGACATATGGTGAAAGGAAATTCATAATCTGATTACCCCCATCTAGTCCAAGACAAATGGTGAAAGGAAATTCGTAATTCGATTGCCCCCATTTTGTCCAAAAAGAGATGATGAAAGGAAAATCATGTAATGATTGCCCTCATCTCAGTAAAATGTGAATTGAAGTGGTGAAAGGAAATTCAATGGGAGATGTAGAAAACTTCATCGGGGTACTGAACAAGCTCGCTGGCAGTGAAGCAATATCTATGATATCTGTAAGGATGTCACACACGTATATAACATACTCTGGTATCTAGTTCTCTTTCCGGTAATATTTACATTCTAAACCAACAAGGGATTCCCTAAATAAATTGTTAAATTCACTTAACCTCGATGCGAACGAAATCAACCAAAGTCTGAAATTTCAGTTAAGGTTGTTTTGATTATCTTAAGCAAATCCAAACTCAGTTTTAGAAAAGGGGAATTTTTAATAGCCTACCTTGAGATCAATAATTAGGTGTGTTTTGAAGGTTTTATGAGATTCGGTTGAAGCTAAATTTTTATGTGTACGATTAATCCATGAAGTGTGTGTCTCCCAGAAATGTAACAATGACTCCGTGCAACAAATAAAGGCCTTTGGTCTATTGTTCTTCCACATCTTGCAGGGAGACACGATTCCCAGATGGAGCCTATGTTGGAACACATATAATCCCGAACTTTCGAGCTTTACATTCTCCACTTCATGAAATTATAATTTTTCCCAAAGTAGTAACTTAGAGAAGAACTTGCGAATTTTAAATCAAATTCAGTTCTGGTTAATCAATAATAAGATGCGCGCAATATCTGTCGTTGATGAAGTTTTTCCGTTTGATTAAGTGATCCTAATTTCTCTGAAGTTTTGGAGCTTCGCCCTTCGGGTATTTCAATATGTCTTAACAATAAAAGTCCCAAAACCCGAAAGTGTTCGTTCATCACTTTTCCTAAACCTTTGAAGGACACGAGTCGTGGTACGCGTATATCTTTTGAGTCTTCTTTGGGTGGACACGTGGCACCTATCTCTAACATTTTCGTCTGAAGATTCATACGATTCTAAGTAACACGTGGCCCCTCCCTTTTCTCGACACATCCTTTAGAATGACGTCATCTGTAACACGTCACTATGGGAGATGACCCTTCAGAAATATAACAAAGAACTAATTCACAAATCACCGAAACAACAAAATGCCGAAGATTTAAACTTTAATTAATTAAGTTGATCATGGTCAAGAGATAATTAATGATTTCACATTTCAGAGTTCAGACATTTATCCCTCATCGTATCCTAAAATCCCCGAAGTCTGAATTTCCAAAACACTTAAAGTTAAATATGATTAATTAAGACTTAAAATCGATTACCGGATAATTAATCACTTTGTAGTTTCAGGTTTTGAAGATCTTCTCTCGAGCTACATTTAAAGTTCTCAAAATTCGAATCTCTAAAATGCTTAAAGTTAACACACCTTTATAAACATGATTAATTAAGGTTTTGATAGCGATTATCCAGGGACTAACCTCCACAGATTCAGGATTCAGATAGTTCTCACTCCGTCTCATCTAAATTTCCCGAACACGAACCGTCGAATATTAATGGCATTTATGACAAATCAACGGTAATGATTTTTAACATAGATTGTGGATCGCCGGGTAGACTTTTCCATTAAAGTTAATAAATTTGTCATCAGTAAAGCTATACTAGAATCAATGCATCTGATGTGAATAAAAATACTTCAATTTTGAATTTCATTTTCACCCTCCGCAAAGTAGCAAATTTTACCTGATTAAGAAACTCACGCAATTCCTCTGCAACAAGTAACCTCGTTATGTTCTCTCGATATCATGGCACCATAGAAGATGATGAAGAAGACTGATGCGGCTAGTGAGGCTTCGAATCCAAATGTGGACGTTCTGTCAGACACTCTGCCATGAGCTATAAACACTGTGAAATCTTGGACAAAGGTGTTCGAGGTTCTGGAACATGAGATTATAAACTGTCTAGAAGACTTCGGTGATGAAGTAGACGATACTCATGAAGCTAAAATCAGATATATAGCTCATTCAGATAGTTGCGCGACCGAGACTCGTGCCGTATAACAACATGATAGGCTGGGCCTTGGAGAACATCAACGTCCAAACCAGGAGCATCACCAACCACCATAAAGTTTTCGTTGGGTCATTCCGAATGGAACACCTCCAAGTACTGTATAAGCTATCTCCCACTCCTAAATATAATTACAATGTTGCATTTATGTTGGAATTCGAGCAACAAGAATGCATACAATACGACAAGAGTTACCCTGATATAACCAAGTCCTGGTGGGGGCACCCAGAGGAGTTCAGGGTCGACGCTTATGGAATATACACCACAATGTCGTTGGACACTCACATGATTTACATAGCCATGATGCTCTATAGAATGTTCGGAAAGAAGAGTCCTACTCATTTCCTGGTGGCATGGGTATCAATTATGCATGAGGTGGTCGAGGGCTACACTTTTAATTGGGCCAAAATTTTATTAGACAACTTGGCCAAAGAAATTACTAAATACAAATTGGCGAAATCAAAGGGTTAGCCGGCCCCTTTCTATATGTCTGCATATGTCATGGATGTTATCTGCTTCATAACCCCTTTCCCACTGATGTATTGGAGTTGGACCCCGAACAATGCAGAGCCTATTCACTTTTATCATTCCAAGCTGTGGGAGGAAAAAACAAAAGATTTCTTTTACGAAATCTGTCACAATGTAGTGGTCCCTGTCCATATAGCTTTATATGGTTTCCCACCACCTCGAATTTCAGACATAATCATGGGAAATCTAGGCAAATTAGCAGATTGGTTCATTGAAGAAAACTTCTCTTATATCAGGGTTTTCGGATGCTCAGTCCCTCCCCATGCTCTCCCAAGATTTTTACCAGACTGGCTGGTAGGTCGAGAAGTAGCTTACCAGACAGTAACACGAGGCATTAACAAGGAGCTGAAAGCAGCTAGAAAAAGGTATGGCCTACCTTCCCTCTCTAGGTCGGTAAGTTTTCACTTTTGGATTTCGGTCACTCTAAAGTAGAGGTTACATCTCTAAATGATGTCAAATTGGTTGACATCGAATTCAAAAAGCAGGACCCACACAAGATCGTAGAGAATCACCTGGCCCAATTCAATATGAAAAGATACGTGCACGAAGACTCCCCATACGAAAAAATATTCAGGGGAGTCAGGTCTTATGAAGAGGTACACAACATGTTCCAAACCTTGCCCCCGAATCAACAGGTTGGCTTCCTCAATTTCCAAAGACACAAACGAAACAACTTGGAAAAAGTACTACAGGGAGAATCAATATCCACTTCGCCTACACAGGAATCTATACCTCCAGGTTTTGAACTAGGGAAGTCCGGTAAACCTAATAGTGAGGAAACCCCAAAGAGCTTTGAAGTTTTTACTCGAGAAATGGAAGCTTCATTATCAAGTCCACTAGGCCCTCAGGCAATGACTCAACTCGAAGCCTTCCTAAAGCAAGGGCATGATACATCTCCTTTGACACCAACCACATCTACTGCCAATACAACATAGCAACAATAGTCTACGAAGATCGATACTTCTATTACTTCATTGACACCTCTGCAGTCTAGTTTCAAAAATCCTAGTTCTGAAGTCATTTTTGTAGGTGATATCACCCCAATCTTGCCCGAAGAGATGCCTCCTTCGTATTTCTTCTTTAGCAAGAAGCAAAGGGCCATCGTCAAAAGAGAATCACATCAGAAGGATGGAGTAGTAACCAAAAGGTAGAGGATGTTGTATGATGGAAATGATCGCGATGATTCAAAATTCGCGAAGGAAGTTGCAGGTTCATTGGGTGCCTTTGCCACTGCAAATCAATGGTCTATGGAGAATTTGACAGAGCAACTAAGACATAAAAGCTTATTGGTGGGGCAGTTGTAAGATCAAATACTGACCATGGAACAGACTGTAAAGAATAGGATGAGCCAAGACTTTGAACAAATCAGAGTTTATGACCGACATCAGATCCAACAGCTACGGGCTAATCTCGAGGAGCTCCATCGAAATTCACAGGCCAACAAAGGATTGGTCACTCAACGTGATGCATTAATAAGGCAATTACAAGCCAGGTTAGACCTAACTAAAGGTACATTGGTAGATATCTCAGCCTTCTAGACTCAAGCATTGGAAATAAATGAAAAACTGGAAATGGCCCGACATAATCTTTTTATGAAGGTTGATGCCATACAGAAGTGCTATCAAGTTGTAGACATTGCTATGAAGGATGTATGTATCAAGGAAAGATAAGCTTGCTTATCCCGAGCTAAGTTTCAAGAAGCCATTGTATTGGTCAATCAACGTGATGAGTTAATAAGGCCATTGCAAGCTGGGTTAGACCTAACTGAAGGTACATCGGTAGATATCTCAGCCTTCTAGACTCAAGCACTGGAAATAAACGAAAAACTGGAAATGGCCCGACATATATGAAGGCTGATGCCATACAAAAGTGCTATCAAGATGTAGACATTGCTATGAAGGATGTCTGTATCAAGGAAAGAGAAGCTCACTTATCCCGAGCTAAGTTTCAAGAAGCCATCGTATTGACACAAAAAAATAATATCCTTGATTTTCCTCAGCTTTCTCCTTCTAAACAAATAAGAGGTGATCTAGACCTGAAGGTGTGGGAAATGAATTTGGCAGAAAGCAAGAGATTAGCCAGGGAAGTAAAGGACGCTTGCCAAGAAGAGTTATCATCATTAGACAATATATTGATTGATTTTGAGGGAAGTAATATTGCAGAGGCCTTGGGGCAGATCGATATTGAAATGAACCGACATAATTCTAGAAAGATCAAAGAGGAAAGTCTGGCAACCATACAGGAAATGAGCCAGATTGACCTTCTTAAAATAAATAAATGGCTAGTGAACCCAACTGCACAGTTCTAGACCTTGACTCACGAAGTGAAAAGAATCCAAGAAAGACTACCTTAAGTGGAAAAGAAATTATACATTTTCGAGGTGAATGAAACAATTGAGCCATCAAAGATAGTGGTGGAAATTTTAGATAGATGCAACCAATGCATTGAGCATGGAAAAGCAAGCACAGTGGTGAGCAGGTAAGGAAATGTAATTGCATTACTAAACGTGGCTAAAGGGACATATGACAACAAAACTACAATGACTAAGATATTATATCGAATTCTTAAGAAGACCAGACGACGAAGGTGTCCAACGTAAAGGAATGAGTAAAAGAAGCGTTTCTGCGAGCAAACAAAGAGATACAAGAGAATCCCAACAAAGCTCATCATTTTCTATGCACTGTTGTATTATTTCAGATATTTGTTATTTTTATTATAAGAAGTCCAACTGTTTTGAGTTGTGACAATTTTGTATAAATACATAGATCCAAGATATATTAAGGGCTGCTTCTTGCCGGATGTAATAGAGAAAACTCTCCTTTGAGTATTAATACAAGTGCAGACAGAGATTCCAAATTTTGTTCAGTTTGGTTTATGTGTTTCTCGTGTATTTCCATATTTCAA